>APFE030453375.1:27758-99030 GCA_000404065.3 Pinus taeda | reverse complement strand
CCCATTGCGTTGAGTTCCTCCATGAGATGAGGAAACTTCTATTGAACTTGGTCCCTAGTGAGCCACTTGCCCTGGTGAAGGAGTTGGCCTGCTTTGAAAACTCGATACAATTGGATATTCTGCTGGCGAGTGTGCTTGATCTGTGTGTCCATGATCCGATCAGCTGCAGCTTGTTCCATGCAATTTGGATTTAACTCTGTGGGTGTGAGTTGTTCTGTAATGTCGAATGTGTCTAGTAATGGTGGAAAGTATGGCCGAAGGCAGTCCACATTGAACACTGGGTGCAGGCCAAGGAATGGGGGAATGTTGAGCTCAAATGCATTGTCTCCCACAGCCTTGGTAATGGTGTAAGGACCATATCGAAGTGGTTTGAGTTTTCGATAAGCTCCGGTAAGGCGTTCCTTTTGCAAATGCAACCAGACTTTGTCGCCCACCTAAAACTTGTGTGGCACCCGATATTGATCATGTCACTGCTTGTACTTGGCATTTGATTTCTCCAAAATGCGATGGACCTGCTGGCGAATATGTTGGATGTGCTCAATGAAGTTGTTTGCCTTATCTGTTTCGGACTGGACATCAGTCGAATCTGCATGAGTAGCTGTAAATGGCATGGCCACATCAATGGGACATAGTGGCTAGAATCCCAAGCCCACCTGAAAAGGGTTGTGGCCAGTCGAGCTGTGGAGAGCCCGGTTGTATCTGTGTTGAACATAGGGGAGGCTCTCATCGCATGTGCGTGGATGCTTTGAGTTGTACATGCGCATAATGTGTACAATCATCATGTTGACAACCTCTGTCTGGCCATCAGTTTGAGGATGGAAGGTTGTGGACTTAGTGAGTTTAGTGTCGAGCATCAACCATAGACTGGGCCAAAATGTACTGAGAAACCTATTGGCCCAATCTGAGATGATAGACTGTGGGATCCCAAAGTGTACCCACACTCGTTCAAAGAAGAGTTTAGCAGTGGATTCTGCTGTGATATTCTTCTTGCAGGTAGCCATAATGGCCATCTTCGAAAATCTGTCGACAACCACAAAAACACAGTTGTTTCCATGCTTAGTGGAAGGAAGGCCTGACATGTAATCCATGGAGATGGATTCCCAAGGTCAACTAGGGGTAGGCAGCGAGGTATAGAGGCCTTGCTTCTTGATGGTCAGACTGGCAATGGCGCAGGCAATGCATGATCTGATGTACTTCTCAACATCCTGTTGAAGATTCGGCCAATAGAAATACTTCTATAGTACTGCTACCATTTTCTCAACCCCGAAATGTCCAATAGCCCAACTGTAGCGTGCTTCCCAAATCATCTGCTTAAACACACATGGGGAGCAAGAGAAATATGGAAGATAAAACATGCAAGTACAATTTTTATTAACAAATGATTTACATTTATAGTACATGTTGTGATCGTTGGGTTTCACATCCCAAGGTCTCTTGGACTCCTTTTGTCCATTCAGCTTCCACATTAACCCATCGAGGATTAGGTGTCCGACATTCCCCCCCTTAATCCGAAGGGTTATGTATGAGTCCAAGAAGAGAGTTGTAATACAAATTGTGCAAAAATGCATGGCAGCACTAGGCTGAATGTGCTCTCTGAAATGTTGGTATAAATGGCGGTGGTTTAAGGATGACCACCAACACTGGAACGCTTAGTGCAGTTCCCAGATTTCTTCAATCTGGCAAGAAGCTGAAGTCTTCTACTAGAGGAAGTGCTCCTATTGTTTTGAAGAGGGAAACCTTCAACCAATAAAGGGAGGTCTCACCTCGCATAAAAGGGAGAACTTCAACCTGAAAAGGGAAGTCTCAACCTGTGATGGTTTAATGATGACCAACAACTTTGGAATGCTTTATGCAATTCCTGGAACTCTTCCAAAACTGGCAAGAAGCTGGAGTCTTCTGCTAGAGGAAGTGTTCTGAATTTTGTTCCTGGAATTCTTCCGAAACTGGCAAGAAGTTGAAGTATTCTGCTAGAGGAAGTGTCCCAAATTGCCAACTGAAGGCATGCTCAGGGGCATCTTTGTTTCTGGCTACAACTCTGGATCTGGTATGGCAGGGTGTGGCCTCAAGCTCACTTGATGTGGCTTTGAAGCTTGTAGATGACCATCATTTCCCCCCTATCAGATACAAGGTGAGATGATGGAGAAAACTCAACTACAAGACTGTTCAATACTCTAGAACAAGTTCTGACATGTGTTTGAAATATCTTCTTGGCTGTTGATGCCCATTGCCAAGAAGCGATCCATCCAAGATGAATCTTTGTTCTTGCAGGGTTTTTTTGCTGAAGCATCTGTTTGAAGAATGATTTGTTTTATGACAGTGCTTACATGGATGAAGATCAAAACAGTGATCTTTCAAATGGCCAACTCAGTCACAATGTTGGCATTTCAGGATCTGTTGTTGTTGTTGCTGCTTTGGAAGAGGGGCAAAATCTGGAACAGCTGAAGGTGAACTGTCATGAATGAATCCAGCACTCTGAAACTGAATGGGCTTGGCGTAGTCTGGACAAGCTTGTTGTGGACAAGCTGTTCCCAAGATCTGATGATGGGCTTGGGAAGTGCAGACTGAGTTTCTGCATCTACATGTACAACTGGTGCTTTATTGGGCACTGGATCTGAATGAACTTCAACAATATTGTCTTGCTGTTTATGGGAGTCTGTTTCATTGTTCTGAATAGAAACAGGTTCAGAATGATGACTCCTCTATTTTAATTCTTCTTGCTGTAGTTTTGTCTCAAGCTGCAAAAACTCAATATTCTCTTGTGCATTGTGTAGACATATTTTAATATTCAATAGAGAGGTTTTGTTGATCTTAACCATCTCATCAACAGTGGAATGTATCAGAGTATTTAACAACTCTAATGCATTATCAAGTCTGGTCATTTTCTTCATTATCTTATACGTTAAAGAAACTGATCACAACTATCAACTAGTGAAGAAGAAGCAACAATCACTCACAATTTGATGTCACTGCAATATCCTTTATAAATGTCAGCAAATGATCAGTGTGCAACATAAAATATTACAATCAGCCCACCAAACTCTTGCAGCAGTGGAATCAAGGAATCAATGCACTATAATGAGTTTTAAATACAATGCTACACTGGAGCAGCAGCAACTGCAAACTTGCTTGGATCCTTCAAGTACTCATTCACTCTTCAACGTATATAGACACTTCAGTATCAGCGAGTGAGAAGAATATACAGCCACACAAACAGCCTCTAAATGGCATCCAAATTGTGACAAACTCATTCTAGTATGGTAGAAATTGACCCAGAATACCAACAGACCAACTAGCAACAATATATTAAGTAACTCGGTAACTATGTTTGAGCTCCTCCAAGTACCACACACAAACACTTTATAATTCGCTTTACTTGTGGGTAAACTAGGGAACCAATTAAAAATTCAATTCATATACCATGAATAACTCAATGTTTCACCACACACTAAAAATAAACCAATGCAGTGAGGCTCAACGTTGGAGTGGAGACGACGACCAGGACATTCCGAATACTTTCTATTCAAACTTTGACTGGGTGAAATTCTTTTTTTCTCTTAAGTCATTACAAAGAATCTTCAAGATTTCATTCCATCGAACACAGATAAATGAATAAACCAACTAATATATATATTCTATATATTATATTATATATATATATATAATATATATATATAGAGAGAGAGAGAGAGAGAGAGAGAGAGATATAGATATATATATATAATATGCAAGGACGCACCCATAGCTCTCAAGCATGTTTCCATTGATGATGTGGCTACATAGAACTTCTTTACAGATACATTGTCCAAGTCGATGCAATTTGGATTTTCTGTTCTGCCAGCTGCGAGAACGACCAGTTTGGAAAACTAAAACAACAAATAGAAAACATGCACATTTTCGACCATTGTTCAAAGCCTGCAGTTCACCATTCAATGCACATACTGGAATGGCTTTCAGTGCACCATTCCCACACTACATTCCCAGGGGCCATCATTCAATGCTGTATTCAACACTTCATTCCCAAGCTGTATATGAACCAACACATGTACTTCAACAGAGTTCAACCAATGCACAGAGAATAATATACGCACTGAGATATTCAATGTGCCTTCATTGCACATACCAGACTGCAGACTCCTCTTGTGGCGGTGATCTGAAATTATGAGGTTCACTTTGCCTTTTCTCTTCTCACAACATTTGCTGCTACGCAATTTACAACGCTCACTCTGACGCATTTTTAGTGTTACAATCAGCGAAATAATGGAAACAGTGAAACAAAGTGAGCATTGGGACCTGTCATAGTCAGATCATGATTTATTTACATTTCCAGAATGCAGAGATGATTTACGATGTGAACAAATGGAGAGCGTTATTTTTTAGAAGAGTGAGTGAGATCAATGATACATAAAATGTTCTTTTCAGTAATGGACAGATGCCAAAGTAGCGGATGGCAGCATAAGGAGTTACAAGGGCAGTGGGAGCGTCAAATGAAAGAGCACAGTAATACCAGGGAGGAGTAAATATTGCAGTCTCAACATTTAGCACACAAAGATAAACTATTACTCCTTTAACCTTAATGCCTTTGCGCTGATACAATCATAAAAATTGTGGTGAAAATTACAAAAATATGGCCAAAACAAAGCGCGTGTCTCCCGTAAGAATTGGTTGAGATAATCGACCATTCAAGGGAAGCGGCTTCTTCTTTTGATACCAATTCCTATAACAAAGCACAAATCCACTTCAAACACTCATCAGTCCTCATATATATGGCACTCATTGGTCTCTGGATTCTCCTTACAGTAACCTTCTAAAGAGTCCTGTTTCTCGGAGCGTAGGCGAAAGTGGGCTTTGGCCTAGCTCACTTCCTCTACTGCGTCCCACGCAACTCTGCACTTCTTGGAAAAATGATTAAAGAAAGGTCCAATAATATAACCACGCATATTAGGACAATAACATAACCACGCATATCATGTTGTCTCAAATATTCACGCGCAGTGTTAATATCAACGAAGCAGTGAATATCTCTCATGCGTAGTGTTAATATCAACGGAGCAGTGAATATCTCTCACATGCAGTGTTAATATCTCTCAGCGGACACCAACTGTGTGTGTATAACTGTAACAGTGTATTAATAATAATTGTAACAGCAGTGTTTTCATTGAAAAAATGGAGAAAATGGGAGACGCTTTACAAAACCAGAGAATGAAGGCCACTCAATCTAAAGCGAACATCGATATATCTATCCATTTCATCCACACCTTCATGCAATACATGCCATACTCAAATTTCCCAATCGAGGCTACCCGTATACATCAGGTAGCAGTTCAACATATCGTCAATGCGTGCACTGATACACTTTACTGGAGCTGTATGGCCTTCCAAAACCGCTACGCACTTATTCAAATGAGCAATTATTCAGAACGCAGGTAATGTCAGACAAAGAGTCTTAAAATAGCCAGAGTCAGGTGCAGCGTATACAGTGCCAGAGGTCAAGTAGGAGAGGCAGCAGATTTCTGGCACACAATGAATTAATGGAGCGTTACAAGTAATGGGTAGAACTGGCAGTTCTGCACACAGTAAAACGCTTTATAAGGTGGCAATTCTGCTCAATTTTGATTAGGAGAAAGGCAGAACTAACATATATATAGAGACCACAAAACAAGTGGCTCAAATTGGAGCAGGACCAGCAATCGCCTGCTCTGATACCATGTTAAACACACATGGGGAGCAAGAGAAATATGAAAGATAAAACATGCAAGTACAATTTTTATTAACAAATGATTTACATTTATAGTACATGTTGTGACTGTTGGGTTTCACATCCCAAGGTCTCTTGGACTCCTTTTGTCCATTCAAAATCCACACTAACCCATTGAGGATTAGGTGTCCAACATCATCTTGGCACGCTCGCTTGAAGGAACACAAAGGTGACCCAGGTGGCATAACACGGCATCCTGGAGGTGAAAATCTGGAACATGCTGACCCTCCAAGAGTTTCTGGTATGTGTGGCCGAATTCTGGGTCCCTTTTGTAGAGAAATGGCCAATCAGAAGTCTCATGCCCACAAGAGTTGAGCACAGTGGTTAACACCATGATCGGTGGTCGACTAAGGCAATCTGCATCATTATTGGTGCTACCCTTCTTATACTTGATATTCAAATGGAACTGTTGCAGGTATGTGGACCACTTCTGATGGCGATCATTCTATAATTTCCCTTAGGTCTGTATGAACTGCAGGGGTCGGTGGTCTGTGTTGTTGGTAGTTTCCTTCCCCAAAATGTAATGCTTCCATTGTCGGCAAGCCTACACAATGGAATACATCTCTTTGTCATAAGTGGGATACTTCCGGACTATGTCTGAAAGTGTCTCACTATGATATGCCACTGGATGCCCGTGTTGAATGAGGACTGCCCCAATAGCATAGTCAGAGGCATCTGTCTCGACCTCAAATGGTTGTTGCAAGTCTGGTAATGCGAGCACTAGTGTCGTGCAAAGATGATCTTTCAACTCTGTGAATGCCTTCAGTTGAGATTTAGACCAAAAGAATTTTGCTTTTGCTCCTCCCTTGGTGACTTGACTCAAGGGCCAAGTGATATGAGAAAATCGTAACTCGAACCTGCGGTAGAAGTTGGCAAGACCTAGAAAGCTGTGAAGCTCTATCAGAGTGGTTGGAGATGGCTAATCTCGAATGACTTGGATCTTGGATGGATCCACATGTACCCCCTGTTCATCAATAATGTATCCCAAATACTGAACCTGGGTCATGCCAAAAGTGCATTTCTCCAAATTGGCACATAACTTGTGTTGCTGCACTGTTTGGAGAACCTGTCGGATGTGGTGGAGGTGTTCTTCCCAACTCTGGCTTAATATCAAGATGTCATCCAAGTATACCACTACAAATGAGTTGGTGAATGGCCACAAGATGTCATCCATTAGCCTCATGAAGGTTGCAGGAGCATTCGTCAATCTGAAAGGCATAACCAACCATTCAAAAAGGCCCTCCTTGGCTTTGAAGGCAGTCTTCCACACATCGGAGGGTTCGATTGGTACCTAGTGGTATCCTGACTTCAAAGCAATATTGCTGAAATATTTTTCCCCTTCAGTTGGTCCAAGAGGTCATCAATCCATGGGATCGGGTACCTATTACTGACAGTGATCTTGTTCAGCGCCCGATAGTCAATACAGAGTCTCCAAGTCCCATCCTTCTTCTGTACCAACACGATCGGGCTCCCACAGGGCGGTGAACTTGGACGGATGTGACCTTTCTATAGCAGCTCCTGAATCTTCCTCTTGATTTCATCATTCTCCAGAACAGAGCATCAATAGATTGGTCCATTAGGTAGTAGCGCACCTAAGGTTAGATCGATGGAGTGCTTGACCTGACAGTGTAAAGGAACCCCTGTGGGGGAGGTGAAGATATCCTCATACTCCTCCACAACCTTGTCCATCTGTAGTTGTCGTGCGGAGGGGCCCTGTCTGGAGGTCGTGGCCACCATCTTCTTCGTTCCTTAAGGGCGTATCATCAGGAAAACAAATTTCCCGATTTTGGAAATGAGCTTACTGCATTGTTTTGCAATAATTAAAGAGATGGCGGTAGGCAATGCTACCTCCAATATCCTGTACAACTTATTTCCCAAAGTAACAATAACAATATAGGGCCTTCATTCATACACAGCATGTTGCTTCCACAAGTAAGGTTGTCCTAATAATACATCACAAACTTCAAGGGGAGCAATGTCACATAATACCTCATCCATGAAGAGCTTGATGTTGTATGGAAGGCGACATTGCCGGCTCATGCGCAGATCTCATCCTTGGTGAAGCCACCCGATGGTGTACGGTTGTGGATGTGTTGTGGTTGGTAAGCCTAGCCGCTTGACGACCTCTGTAGAAATGAGGTTCTTTTGGCTCCCACTGTCGACAATGAACTATAGCGGGGAGCCCTTTACCGACATCTAGGAGTGGAAGAGATGCTCCTCCTCCTATGGATCTTCGGGTTCCTCCTTCTGGATCTTCGTGGTGGCAACGGTGGCGTTGGGCTCCGCATCGATAATCTTCTTCCCTTTTTCATTCCTCTTGTCAGCTTCTGACTCAGAGTCAGAACATGCATCTGATTCTGAAACCTTTAGCTCGGCCACCAGTGACTGTTTGGCCCGACACTCACTTGTGTTGTGGGTGGAGCTCTTATGGAACCCACACCACTTTCTTGTGTCCTTTTTCGGCTTCACGGCGTTGTTCTTTGCTTACAACTTTTGCGGGTTTTCTTGGGCCGCCCCACCATGGCTTTGTCTTTTGTTCTGCAATTTCGGGGCACCTTTCCCTTGCTTCGGATTCATAGATCCAAATTCTTGCTTCTTCTGTTTAAACTTTTGCTCGACCTTGACGGCATATCGGTATACTATGCCGAGCAAGGGGATGTTCAAGAATTCTATTTCTTCCTGGATGTACTTGTGCAAGTAACCGCGGTATTTGAGTATCAAATGCTGCTCTGAATCCTTGATACCCAACTTTGTGCGAAGGGTATGGAAAATATTGGTAAACTCTGGCACGTCTTGGTCCCTTCCTTGCCGCAGCATGGTCCACTTTATGTATTGATGCTCATAGCTTTCGACAGGGTAGTACTGCCCCTTGATGGCCTCTCGGAATGAATCCCAAGTGGGTGCAGCTGAAAACAATGAGCCTGTACTTTCATCCTTCTGCTCGCAGTAGGTTTCCCACCAGTCGTTGACGTGGGGAGCTGCTTTGAGAAGAGCAAAAATAATCTTTTCTCGACTGGAAAATCATGAACAGAAAAATAAACCTCTAGCAGATTTAACCATTTATCGATGGAATCTGCGTTTATCTAACCCTCGAATATGGGGATTTCAAAATTAACTTGTACCTTAAACAGTGTGGTGTTTCCAGAGTAGTTGTTGGAATCCGATGTGTTGCCCCTGGGTAGCCGCTAAAGGAACTGGGCGAAGTTGTCCATCATCGCATTCCTTTGTCGCTCAAGGGATTCTTCAAGCAAGATTTTGATAGGATCTCCTACCCCCTCGTCTTTCTTTTCATCCGCCATGGGATGCCGTCAGGATTTGCGAGGCTGGTCTTGCAAAGGTTCAACCAGTGCAAGCCCTAACTCCTTATATCCCGACCTCGTTGGGGACATGCAAAGAAAAACAGAGAAAAAGCAGACTGCTTTGATACCACTAATTCTGATTTAAACAGATACGCAAAAAATTACAGAGATAACCATAAACAAAAAGATGCAGTGGAAATAACACTTCATTTCTTTAATGTAAAATACTGAAATATGCTTACAAACAGAGTTGGAAATAAACTAGCTAAGGCGATGATAGCTTATCTCTGAGAAGAGATGTGGCAGCTACATGCCTCTGAACTATCTTACAATGAGGATTGAAGGCCTATTTATTGCTGATAAATAATGGAAAACCCTTAACATTCCAAAACCTAACCCTAGAAGATGAAACGCCAAACAATGGGCCCCATTTGGGTAAATTGGTACATTAACTTCCCGGGGTCGTAACTTTGGCATACGATCTCTGTTTGATGCGCACATTATCTCATTAGAAAGATCTATCCGAGAACTACAACTTTGGGAAGAGCAACATCAATCCATAAAACCATGTTGCTCCCAATTTTCCCAAAAAACATCGTTTAGGGCCTCAAAATGGCTCTGGAAGTTCAGGATCTGAAAAACTGCTAAAAATAGTAAATTGGGCTACAATTAAGGAAACTGAAAAGCTGAAAGAAACAATGGTGGGGGTCCAAGTGGATTTGGCAGGTGGAAACCAATATCCACCTGGATCCCTCCGTTAACTGGCAGCATGCACGGTTCATAACGATGGCAATGGTGATAACAAAAATCTGCTAAGCTTGCGACTACGATTACTCTAGGGGTGGATGTTGAGGTAATGGGAAGCGTGTTCACTTACGATTTACTTTTGTTGTATGGGAGCAGTTTTATTTTATGTTTCAAATGGTTCCATTGGTATGGTCGGATAGTTTGGCCTGAGCATGTGGTGCACTGGTTCGTGGTTTTTTTTTTTTTTTTTTTTTTTTTTATTAGACATAACACTTGTTAGGTTGTTATCTTCTTCGCCCCACACTTTGGCTTTGGTCACTGGTCTTTTTCTTATATTTGTTTGTCTCTCCACTCCAAATCCCCTGGACATGTTTTACCTCCTCGCATCTCTGATATTTCTCATAGTTCTCATATTTATCATTGCTATATATATCCTATACTATATCATGATCAATTGAGCTTATTATAATGGATACCACATGCCTCTATGGTTTTACATTCTTAAGATTGTTTGTCCCTCATCGAACCGTGAACATGGATCATGTATAGAGAACATGAATTACTCAACTCTTTGGAGGAGGTGGATTGACACTTTCATCATTTCCTGACCCTGTAAAAACTTTGGTGTTAGATGCTGCAATAGATGGGGGACATGTTTGGAATGTTGTTGCTATTGTTGTTGTGTGGGATGATCTCTTCATTGACATACCTTGTTACATTTTTGTTTTCTTCATGTATTGTCTACCACTGAATTGCAGGGGTGGCGCATTATTTCCTGTGGACTTACCAGATTTCTCTCACTACTCTCATTTCCGATTAGTTCAAAATATTTTTCGGTTGCTTATCCGAGCAGTCGAGGCTGACATATTACGAGGCAATATATTTCAGTTATTTATGCTCTGCAAACTTTAGTCATTTCATTCTGATTGGTGGACATCCCTTCTGATCGAGGGTTGGTATTTTGGGAAGTTTCCTTCTATTTACATTAATTTTCCAAATTGGGATGTAGATTGGCAGTGGGGTGGTTGGGGTTTTTCATGCCATGGGTGCTACGTGCTGCATATCCTCACTGGTGATGGGACTTGAGTCCTTTAGACTTCCTCCCATATATATTATTTAATTTCAACACTGGCCCTTCTAATTTCCACCTTTCCTAGTTGGCGTCTTCTCCCTTCTCTACCTTACGTACCCCTGCCACCCATATTTTCCTACCTACTTTGACCCTTCGAGTTGGACCGAGCATCTAACACTTTTTTTTTTCCTACTACAGGTCTATGGACCTATCAAATCTTTTCAGGTCTGACACCTTGGAACACGAGGCATTCGTCTGTGCCACCCTGAGGCTGAGATGGCACGTCCACCTGGCCCTGCACTAGCCCCACGACCTTCTCTGCGACAAGCAAATTTAACTACTGGGCGCCATGAAACTATCATTTTACAAGAAGCACAAACTACACTTTCACACTATTATAGACATTTTTGGGCACTGCAACCCCAATCATAAATGTCCATAAACGAAGGGCTCCTAATTCCCTAAAAGTGTTGCTTCACACCCTAAAAGAACAAGGTCAGCTGATTACATCATCTCCCAGAAGTTCTCCACAGAAAACTATTCAGAACTGGTCAAAACTAGACCATACAGAATGCCCAGTGCAGATGGTGTGATGCATCCCACCTACTCAGTGTAAAGGGTGCGATGCATACTGGAAAGCCCTTTTGTAGGGTGCGATGGGCGAGAATGGAAAAATGGCAGAGACAGTTTGCGAGGTGGAGGATCATGGAATCTTCCAGAAACTTCTCCTCTGACACTAGCCTCTCTGAATTCACCCAGGGATGAGTAAGAGATCATCAATCTCCAAGTGGAATAAAGAACTATCAGAGAGAGGACACTAATCAAAATCCCAGAAGCTGACTCACCCCCTTGCAATCATCTATATATGGATCCCTCATCATAGAGATCCAAAGGCTGGAATCTTGTATCTTGTAAGGAAGTGTTGTTGGTTTCTTGGTGCAACATCATAGTGTTGGGTGATCTAAGCTTTTCATGAGGTGAAGAAGGGATTTCACGCTGAGAGGATGACGCTGGGTTAGAACAATTGGTTGTAATCCTCTTTGCTATTCTTGATATTAATAAAGTTGTTCAAGTTTTCCTCCACATTCTTGTATGTTTCATGATATATGCATTTGTGTGGTCAATATATATCTGGTTCTTGTATTGTTTATGACTATAGATCTCTGTTCTTCGATGGTATTATGCTGCTTTGATCCCACAGCTGCTCTTTGAAGTTGGGTAGATGAAGGAGAAGTGACAAAAATCTATCAGAAGGGAGAGGAACCAAGCGCAAGACTGAGGTTGGTGTCCTTTGTTCCCCTCTTATCTACTTCTCATAAAGGAAAGCGAAAGTAGTTTTAATTTGTTTGTTTCTAAGATAGCTACAAGTCTTAGTGGGACTAGCAGCTCCGAGTGGACACTAGATTTCTCGATAACACACACTTACCTGCGAGGAACTATCCATGTGGCACACATGCGGATCCTCCACATCTTACACATCGCCACAACTCCTCTCATGGCCCTAAGACCAAACCACGGTGTTGGGTGATCGGGACTTCTCCACAGATGCAATTGTTGAGTTTCAATTATGATGTGCTTCTGGACTGGGTGATCAACCTTCATCAAAGTGCTTTGGTGGGTCAATGGTACTTTGTCGACATGCAGGAAGAGGAGATGAAGACATGGGTTGCGACTAAGTAAAAATTGTTCCTCGGCTACACTCCTATTGTTATTCGTCTCATGAATTCTTGGTAAAAACTTCTTACAAGAGGAGGATTTGGAGCAAATTCACAAGCTGTCATGGGTGCGAGGGTGCGGGTCTTTATCACTTCATCCATGGTATATTGGCTTTAACCCTCTCAGGGATACCCCTCACAACAAGTTGATTTGGGTTAAACTATTGAGTCTCCCCATTGAATTCTAGACTAGAAGGGTTTTTACAAACATTGGGAATGTCATTGGTAAATTCATCTATGCGGACCCAAAGTGTTTGGGAGACAGAGACAAAAGGGTTGTATGTATATTAATTGAATGTGGTTTCTCTGGGGGACTTCCTGCGTACATTGATTTGGTTTGGGATAAGATTCATATCCATCAGAGCCTATATTTTTGGTGTATTCCATTCCACTATCTGATTTTCCATCACCCTGGGCATCTCATGGCACAGTGCCCTCGGAGACATGAGAAGAATAGGTTTGTCAGTGGCGTGGCTCGGAATGAGAAGGGTGATGCACAAGCAGAGGTACTACAACATGGTGGCGGGAAGGATGGTACCAGCTAGAAATATGGCATACATCAGCATCGACAATTAGGCACCCCTCATTACAACTATCCCACTTCTTTTGGTATGGGGTCTTTGGATTACCCATGTCCCACTTCTCCCATTACTGGGTCATCCTCTCCTCGCGCTTCCCCTTTGGATTCAAATTATTTGGGTACTATACATTTTTCCACCTCTCCTATGATGCCTAAACAACCACCTTTACCCTTGCGCATTTCCCCTCCCCTGATGCTAGGGATTTTTCCTCCCCCGCCCCCGACATCCTTGATGTCCCCTAATCTTATGAAATCCAAATCTTGTCCTTCTCTGTTGGCAACGCCTAAGAATACTCCTCTCCCTGCCACATTGACTTCCCGCGGCTCCCCACATTCCCTCAGGTTACCTAATTCCTCCCCCAGAAACTCAGTGGATAGCGACATTGAATTTCTACTTTGTAACACGTTCCTCGACCTAAAAACAATTATCTATCCATTGGAAGTGTCCTCAAACCTCCCCGAAAATTAGCCCTAACTCTGCTCTTAACATCATCATTCGACGCTAGGAGAAACGGGGTAGCAGACATTTCCGAGGGAGGCCCAAGTTAAATTCGATTTCATTTGTTGATTCTACCTCCCTCATTGATATACCTATTAGTTCCTATTTCAAACCTCGGGCCCTTAGATCAATGCAGCCTGACCTCCATGCAACATGACTCTCTAACTTTCCCTCAATATGGGGGGTTTAGGGGACTCACAAAAATTCCTTGCCCTCAAAGATCTATTTTCTTCTGTTAACCCCCACATCATCCTTCTACAAGAATTCATGAAAATTTCTCAAAAAGTGTAAGAGTACTTTAGGAAAATGCTTATGGATTGGAATATGGTGGTTGTAGGCTCTCTGGGTCTCTCCGCGGGACTGGCAGCACTGTGGAATACGCAATGGATGACATTCAGGGCTTATAGTTCTTTTGTTGGTATACTTCTCTCTAGTCAACTCAAGGTATTGGTTGGACGTTTCTGCATCCTAAACCTATATGCTTCATATCATGATAGGGATTCTTTTTGGGACAAATTGGAGGCATTAGACATCCTAAAAATAGGATCACTCATTGTTGCAGGAGATTTCAATCCCACCATAATGCTGGAAGAATGTTGGGGCTCAACTTGTAGGATGGATCCTCTTGCAGATAGACTCAAATTTGTTTTCTGTGATAATACCCTCATGGACATTCAACCACAAACAATGGTACCCACCTGGCACAATGGCAGGGTCGGATCACAACAAGTAAAGCGACTGGATATATACTTGGTACATCAAGATCCCATAACTTTAATATGGAGGAGGGAGGAGTTGCGTTTGGGTATGCACTTCAAATTCAATCGTATTTGGCTCGCTGATTGTAATTCTCTGATTTGATATTTCTTGACTCAATACAGGGATGCATATAATTCTCCCATGTTATCTATATATGGGAAGCTACTTGCTTTAAAATCAAAGATAAGGAAATGGGAACATAGGAAAAGAAAAGAATATGATTAAGGAGTTAGCTGATATTAAAATGGAGCTAGAAAAATTTGGTAAGATCCTAGATGCGGGGAACCCTACCCTAGAGCTCATAAATAGAATCAAGGGTTTGGAGGACAAGAAACAAAAGATCCTTCACATACAGGAGGTCACCTAGAGATTGAAAAGCAGGGCACTATGGTTAAAAGAGGGGGACAAGAATACCAAATTTTTCCACAAATATGAAAATTTTAGAAGATAGGTAAATACGATATGGATTATAAAGGACACAAGTGGCAGCATGGTACATACTCTCCTGGAGATTCAGCAGGCAGTAGTATCTTTTTTCAAGGATGCCTACAAATCAAGAGAGTTACATGTATTGAGGACTAGATTTGAGGGTCTGATTCATATCCCACCATGTTTCACTCTAATAAAAATGGGGAATTATTTAAGCCTGTAAATATGGAGGAAGTACACTATGTCCTTAAATATTTTACCAAAGATTCAGACCATGTGGATGGACAGTTGAGTTCTTCTTACACTTTAATGAGTTAATTGGACCAGATTTGGTGCGGATGGTTGAAGAGTTATGGCTTGTAGGACACATCACTGGGGTAATCAACTCCACGTTCATTGCATTTATTCCAAAACATGGTGATTTTGGGTCCTTCATAGACTACAAACCCATTTCACTTTGTAATATGGTATACAAGCTCATATCTAAAATCATAGCACTAAGAATTAATCATACCATGTCAACCTTCATTTCCCGGGAGCAGTATTTCCTACAAGACAGACTGGTACATGATGTGGTTTCTACAGCACAAGAATGCATACATTCCATTCACACTAAGAAGATGGAAGTTGTTATCATGAAGGTGGATTTACAAAAATCATATGATAGTGTAGATTGGAACTACCTTCGCATTGTTCTACATAGGATTGGTTTGGAGATGCATAACATTGAGTGGATTATGGCATGTGTTACATATGTTAATTATTCGGTCATTATTAATGGATATCCCACAAGTTTCTTTGGGGCTGGTAGGGGACTAGGACAGGGATGCTCACTGTCACCATTGATATTTCTGATCATGGATGGCCTTAGCCATAAAATAAAAAGTGCATGTTTGGAGGACAAATTTTGAGCACTCAATGTGGGCCGAGGCACTAGGGTCTCACATAAATTTTTCATAGATGACATATTAGTATTTGGCATGCTTTCCGAGATGAAGTGGGCTACTTTACATAACATATTCTACAGGTTCAGCAATGCTTCAGGGCTACTTATGAATAAAGGAAAATCCCTGTTATTATTTTCGAAGGGGTAACAGGAGGACATTGAATATATTGCAAACCTATTTGGATTGGAAGCACAACCAATTAGCTCTAGTTTGAAATACTTGGGTTTCAACATAAAACCAAATAATTATAAGGTCAATGACTGGTTATGGATTTTTGTCATATTCCACAAAAATATCTCTGGATGGGAACATAGGTTCTTAACTCTCAGTGGTAGACTCATCCTCACATAGTCTGTCCTGCAGCAATTAGCGGTATATTGCACACATCTTTTCTGCCTCCCTACCACTATTATTAGAAAAATAAATGGAAATATGGAAAAGTTTATATGGGAAGGATCCAGATAAACCTTCAAATTCCACCTCACCAAGTTGGAAAATCTCACCATGCATAAGAGACTGGGAGGCTAGGGGATTCTGAATTTGAAATTTTTTGGATGGGCTCTCTTAATTAAATCCTTATAGCGAGGGTTATTTGGTAATGGTCTATGGGGAGATATCATCAGATCAAAATATTTAAGGGGCATAAAGGTCACACACTGGATGAGAGATGGTCTAATAGGAAAACCAATTGGATCCACCATCTAGATCAGTTTCAATAAGATTAAGGTTTGGATATTGAAATGAGCATGCTGGATATTTGGCTCAGGGAAGGAGATCATTATTGGAAAGGATCATATCTTGGGCACTGGGATAGATATTCATTACACAGATGCTTTTACACGCAGCCTAAATTCCAGAGGGTACTTTTACCTTGCACAGGCAATCAAAACATGGTATGGAATCACTCCAATTTGGAAAAGGGCGAAGGATATTAGATTGATAGGAGTTGTTGTTGGGAGCTGGGATAGGCTACACAATGCGCTGTACAATTTCGAAATATGCAAAGCAAAGGTTGGTGATCATATTGGGTTGGGATGGGAGATTACACCGAGGTTCTATCTCTGTTTCAAACACCTACCTATACATCTACTGCATCGTACTCAATACACAAAACATTAGCTAGTTTACCAAATACTATAAGGTCAAGGTCCCAATCAAGATCATTCTATATACTTGGCTAGTATGGAAAAATAAGACATTGACTTGGGAAAATCTAAGGAAGAGATGCATAAATGGACTTGGACAATGTGTCTTATGCAGACTGAAGGAGGAGAAAAATTTGCACATCCTATTATATTGCCTAGTTGTTGTATAGGTATGGACTAAGATCTCTTGTTTTTTCTCATTCACACATATTGCACATGAGTCAATTGATTCTTGCTTGATATGGTCAAGTCGAAGGGCCAAAAGAAAGATGGAAATCCCCTTTTTTATTTTTTGGGAAATCTAGAAGGCAATGAATTACAATATTTTTAAGGGTAAAATTCTCAATGTCGACCAAATTATCAACAATATACTATCATGGTTGAGACCTTTGTTGATGTCTAATATAGTGCCTCAAGTGCTTACTCATAGAAAATATGCCCTGAATATATCCTTCACGGCTGGTTACTTCAATGGTGCAGAACAGAGAGTAATTTGTGGATGCGGGGTGTGGATTCATATCAACCTTAACCAGCATTATAGAATCCATTGGGATGGAGGCAGGCAGACTAACATGAGAGCTGAAGCCATTGCCCTTTGCGGATTATTATGGTTCGCCATATTCCTGGATATTCAAAGACTACAGATCTATGGGGACTCGCGAGCCATTATCAAACACATGCTGGGAATTTCCACTATTTCCCATCCTCATTTACAGGGTTGGCTTAGGAACATTATATATCTCAAAGGTACATTTCAAAATATTACCTTTCGACATATTCACAGAGAATTTAATACTAATGTGGATGCCATGTCTAAGCTGGGAATTATGGAATCCATTGGAAGCATGCATATCACTCTGGAGATGGACGACAACTCTATGGATGTTGACAACATGCCACTCCCTAGATGATGGCTTTCTATTTCTGTTACATAGTATGGTCATTGATGACACCATACTTTATTTTGGTATTTTCTCTTAAAATGACTTTTTCTTTCACTCGCTTTTGATGGCCTATATGATAGCTAAATTTTGGTCCACATACTTTGGCAAATGGTTATGGGTACATGTTTTGGCTTGAGGCCTTGGAGGATCTACTCTCTATATGTTATTGCTTTACTTTTTGCATTTGTTGCTCATTGTATCTCAGATGATGCACTTGCCCACATATGATGGACTCTATATGTAGCTTCCAACTAGACAGGATGCACTAGTTTTTCATACATTGATATCAACCGGCGTTTTTTTCTTACTGAATGAAAAAACAAATAAAAACCAAAAACAAAAAAATATTAAATGTATAGCAATTAAAAACTTATAAATTGTACATCAATTTTGAGGATGCATGAGTTAGAGATAATACCATTTTCTCCTTTTTATTAATTGAGTACTCGGGAAAAAGAGAGATTGAACACAATGCCCATGAATTGTTAGAGATGGGATTCTCTGCATTCAAGCAAGTCAAAATATTACCATGATATCAATAGTCCAAAAAGAATATATCACGAAAATAGTTTGTGGTTGTTGTATATGTAAGGTAAAAAACATAATATAAACAATATCAAGTTTAATAGTAATATTAGAATAATATTTATAAATTGTAAATCTCTATAACACTAAAATAAAATAAAATAAATAAATGCTATCAAAATAACATTTTAGATTTATGAAGATCACTATACGTTAGTGGTCATGCCATTTAAGATGAACAACTCAAAAGAGATTCCTCACTCAAGACATTGTCATGATGATGTATCTTGAAGGTTAATAAAACATATCTTTTTGTGGTGATCGTGTCCTAGATCCACCCGAAATTGAATAAAAGGATCATAGGTACACTCTGTGTCATGAATGTGCTTCCATGATTTGAGTCAAATTTGTAAAACACTCTCTTTATTATGCTTAAACAAAACAACTACATGCACGTAAGAAAGTTTACCTATACAAGTCATCGGTCAAACTCCTGAAATCAAATCTCCCATAATCAATTAAGTTCATAAGCACAAAGTGTCACATCATCGACTTGATAAAGTAATATTCTGCAACAACATTTCACATCATGTAATCAAAGCAATCAAGTTAAGGACGCTACAAAAATCAAGCATTTCAAGCCAAGACGACATCAACATCATCAACACTTTTTGTATCACTTGCAGATAAACATTTTTTAATTGAATTGTATGGGTGCATTCTTGTGTTGTAACTGACACCCCAATATGAATTATTAAGGTGAATACATTAAGTCAAGTTAGTCTTCAACTGAGTCATCATGATTGAACTTGTCATTTGTCTCTTAGGTGCATTTTCGACGGTGTTCGACACCCTTTCTTGTTTAAAATTAGTGTGCATTCAGTGAGTACATTCAAGAAAGCACAAAGTGTCAGTAATCAATCAAGCAAGTGTTTAAAAGCAAGCAATCATCTTCAAACGAGCGTGGACTCTAATCTTCAAGTAAGCATCAAAACAAGCATGTGTCTACAACAAGCGCACTAAGATCAAGCGAGCGTGTCAAGTAACCAAATCAAGTACAACAGTTCAACACACAACAAGCAAGCCTGTGTAAAGTTCATTAAAGCATTCATAACGTTTCATTCAAGCAAAGCGATCATCATCAACTGAGCGTGTCATTCAAACTAATCATCAAGCAAGTATGAGTTCCAGTAATCAATTGTTAAAACAAGTTCAAGCGAGCGTGCAACAATCAACCAAACATCAAGCGAGCGAGTTCTGAAAATCCAACAAGTATTAAAAAAGCGAGCGTGATTTCCAACAATTTCACATGGCGACACACATTCAACTGTCCCAAATTCTTACCAATTTGATTTTATCATCAGCTGGCGACATGGTGCAAATCAGCAAATCAACTCTTGTTGATATTCAAGTGAATCTTCAACATGCACATGAAATGATTGAGTTCCTTCAACTAGAGTCGCAATTGTAAAGAAATGAGTTGCAAGAGAAGTGTGTTGCTTCCAAGTCTTTGACCAATCCAGAGACAGCTGATAATTCTACTTCATTCATCCAACCAACTTCAAGTGTTGAAGCGGTCCCTTATCCAGTTCAACTTTCTTCCAAACCAATCATCAAGCCATGAGAAGAAATTCAAAGTAACAAAAATTGACGAGGATTAGGATATGACAAAGATGAAAACGACTTGCATATCCCTGATTATTCTAAGTCGATCAAGTTCATCAGTGCAGGATTTCTTGATCAAATACAATCAACAAGCCATGAGAAAGTTGAAGACAAACAACAACACATTCAAACTCAAGTTGCAGACAAACCGACATGTTCTCATTGTCAAAGAACCGGTCATCTGGAAGATCAGTGTTTTGATCTCCATCCTTGTCAACATTGAGGCAAGCAGAATCATTCATCAAAAAAATGCTGCAAACAAGACCAACCTGCCAGATTAAAGATAAATTATTCATGGATTGATCCCTAGGAATGGTCATCCACAGCCAGAAGATTGTACAAGTTTTACAATCGGATTCACTCATACATATTGCAGCCAACAGCCAAATGAAGATGGTACTCTCATGCAGTTGAACGGGGGAGTACAACAGTGAAACTCTCATACACCTGAAGGGGGTGAGTTTAGATATATTTTGGAGAAGATTGCCTCTCCTTTTAGCTGACAAAGGAGGGAAAATGTCAATGAAATTGACAAGTGGTTGTCAGACTCAAAGTCTCGACAACATCAACAAAATAGCTAGTGGGCATCAACAACAAAAGCTGCAGTGAGCAGTTTTTCAAACACAGCAAAATAAACAGTGAGTTGTTTTTCAAAGTCATCAGCCAGTGGGTAATCATCATCAACAAATACGCCAGTGGGTGTTCATCAAATTGTGTCAGTAGACACCGGATGTTGTTTTCAAGCAAAGGATAGTTGGATCGTTTTATGGCTTGGCACATGATGGAGTTGTCAAGCAACATTCATAGATGAATCAAACATGCAATTGATTCATGTTTCCTTAAGATTTGAGTCTTTTCAGCATCCAACTTTGGCGGTTTTTTTAGGCAAATGATTTTTGAGGATTGACCTAAGAACTTGGAAGATGGTTCCTTGTTTGTTTTTGATTGATCATTGAGGGGGGGAATGTTAGCCTCACTCTCTTAATAATCAATTAATAAATCCAAATATTAAATCAAATTAATAAAATCATGAGAACTCCTCAAACTAAGGAGTCTAGTTTTGGATGAGAGATTCTCTCCAACTAGCTCTCCTAAATTAGTGTTTAAGTTGATAAAATGTCTCAACCAAGTGAGTCTAAGATAGACGCACTATCTTAAGACCACTTGCTCATGTATTTAAATGTATTATTAAATTATTTGAATAAAAAGAGAGAATTACATGAGCATGAGAGACTACATGATGGCTCTTTGCCTTTTCCGCCAGTTTATTGTTCTGTGAGTTAATTTGTTGTGCATATGATTTTATGGCTGTATGATTCTCCTTCAGCATTTTCATTTAACACAGGTCATCTTTCATCTCCAATAATCTGGCTTGGGCTCGAAGTTTGACGTTGTTCTAAAAGCTATAATAGTTGATTTGTATTTTAGATGAAGCATTTTCATTTAAAGCAGGTTCCCTTTCATCTCCAATAATATCGTTTGGACTCAAATTCTGGTGTAGTTAAGGTAGCTGAATATTTATGAGATCAGGCCAAAGCGTTTTTTTTAATGATTTAAATGTTACCCAAAGCAAGCATCATTGAGGGATATTGAAGCTCCATTAAACACAATTATGTACTAGAGAAAAGTTGAAATACACCAATTACAAGAATGTAGATGCCTTAATTTCGAGATATACATGCTTTACCTTTTTCTTTATAGGTTTGAATTTATAAATTCTAGGAAAAAGATATGAAGCTCATTCAAATTGTATTAATAAAGATTTGAATTCCTAACCTTTAAGAAAAAGTTATGAGGCTCACTCAAATTATACTAATAAAAACAACAAATTGCATTACACCCACTATTACAATGGATGTACTATGATGAATTCATAGGGGTGTTTATTTTGCAAAAGGACATTTTTTATTAATAATTATTGGATGTGGGTAGAAATTTGACATCAATAAAATATTTAAGGAATGTTTTTTTAAATATTTAAGATAGAGAGTTGACCCTTTTTTTTAAAGTAGTTATGATTTTATTTAATATGTATATATATTTAATATTTTATGTTGATTTTTTTTATAATAATAATTTAAAATATAATTATTAGTTGTTAGTTAATTTTTATTATTTTTTAAATTTTAATAATATGAAATATATTGTGAGGAAAACATTTTGATATCTAATATAAATTAATGTTTATGGCTATTTATCAACCTTTTAATTTATACAACTACATTAATTATTAAAATATGCATAAAATTATATAAATAAATATAATTTCAATTTAATATATAAATCATTATAATTATATCAAAGAGATATAGAACAGTCGGTGAAGGAGCGCGTTGTTAAGGCGCTCCATATGCAAAGGTCATCGGTTCTAGCCTCGCTGATACCAAAAAATCCAGCATGGTTTCCGCTGGTGCGGCTCAGGCCGAGTGCGATCCCCGGGTGAATTTGACGGCTTAGATGCCCCTGAGTCGTGGCCTCTCAGCCACAGGGTAAGAGTGATTTTAAGGATTCACCCACTTATCAACAAAAAAAAAAAAAAATCATTATAATTATAATTATAATTACAATTTAATTGTTATAAATTTAATTAAATTAAAGCATTTTTATTTTTTTTTCTGAATCAGACTATTTCTATTAATGATACAAAAATTTTACAAAGAAGCGGCAGCCTCTTGAGGTCTAGCCAGGATATTGGCTGTCTCGCCTGATGGATTTGAAAAACTAAAAACCAGACTGCCTGAGACTAAACCCAAACTATCATTACAAAACGCTTACTAACTGAGGTTCCAAAACTGCTAAACACAAGTAAAACTATTGCCACGAATTGTTTACATAGACATCGGACCATTAAACAAAGACAAAAAACCATTGAGCATGTTCTTTGACCAGACACTATGATTCCAAAAGATGACGACATCCAGATTAGGTATCGTGAGCATAGGAGGGCGATTCTTCCACAATTCGGCAACCATAACTGGAGAGGTCATCCTCATCAGAGGAAAGGCCCTTATCTTATGGCTAACGCCCATCATCCAGAGGATTTGAGTGCGCCATAGTCGGCTGAGCCAGGAGAGAAGAATTTTTAGGTACCTGAGACTGTTGGCGATGATTCTGAGATGTGCTTGGCAGATCGTTCGCCTTCTGCTCTGCACCTGCGTGGAGGCCGAAAATGCGAGAGGAGGGAACAAATCTGGGATGGATATGCGCCATTAAAGCCAGAGAACCTGTGGGGAATGTCAAACCAAGAGAGCTCGGCTTTGAATGATCTTGGCAGAGAATTGAATGCCATCTGCAGGTGGAACCAGGTGGCACGAGGCGTACTCCACACGCCTACCGCTTCCGCCGCCATCCTCCAATCATCTGACCTATGCACCCGCATCTAGGAGGGATAGACCTTGTTGCACCAATAGAGTGCACTCTTGTTTGAGTTGCTCATAATTAGATCGATTGAGAGGCCTAGAGAAGAATGGGAGCTGCTGATCAGCCCCCTGGTTAGCCAGTCTGTCAGCTACTTTGTTGGCAGATCTCTGAACATGTTGGAAGGTGACACTGCGGGGAGACCTGAGCCAATCTTCAATTTGCTCTAGTCTGCTTAGGAGACTCCAACTAGAGGTGATTTTTCCAGCAGAGGTGCCTAATTGGATCTGGGAGACCATTTCAATTAGAATCTGTGAATCCCCTTCTATCACCAGCGGGAAGAAATTTTCAGTTGCAGCTATGCCGATACCCTTCTATAATCCTTCCAACTCAGCTGCATTGTTGGTATCTCTACCTATTGAGCCATGATAGATGTAGAGAGCCGAGCCCTTAGCTGTTCTGAAGATGCCTCCATATCCAGCCGGCCCTGGATTACCCTTGGCAGCACCATCGAAATTTAATTTTATTGTCTGGGAGACAGGATGAGACCAGTGATGGGGAGATTCAGCATGGATGGAGGGAGTACGGGTGGAATGAGCAGAGAAGGTGATATTCAGATTCCAATTATCCCAAACTTGGCATTCCTGAGGAGTGGATGGCATGTCCGAGTTATGCCAGAGTTTCAGTGCCAGAGTTTCCTGTATGTTCTGTTTAAGAAGAAGCCAAAGGGAGTCCAGGGGAGAATAAATATTTTTAAAGATCCTATTGTTCCGCTCCTTCCATAGGATCCAATAGACAAAGCCTGGGATGAGGATCCATAGGGAGTTGAGGACTGGGCTCTGGAAGGGTTGCTGAGGCCAATTTCTGATAGTATTAGTAATGTTGCCTACTTGTCTTCCTGATCTTCTATTGCATAGGGCGATCCTCTTCCAAAGATCAATAGCGACCGAACAGGTATCCAGAAGATGCACAATGGTTTCTGGATGGAGGTTACAATTGGGGCATCTGGAAGGCCCAATGAAACCTCGCTTTTGAAGATTATCCCAAAATCTTGCTGTGGTACCGGAGTGTATTTCCCAAAAGCTGTGCGCCTGAATGAAACCACTATGTTTTCTAGCAGCGTTCCAGATTAACGAGCCCGGGTTGGTGATGCTTATACGAATTAGCTCTTCCAGGGGCCTCCCTGAAGTATACTTGGCCTACCAGATGCGAGCCCAAGGAGAGTGTGGATTGGAAACCCACATCCACCAGATTCTGGCACCCATGGTGTTGTTGCTATGGAGGGGGTCCCTTCGACTAATTCCGCCAGCTGATTTTGGTAAGCAAGCCTCCGTCCATTTGACAAGTGCCCATTTTCTATTGAGACCTGTGGAACCCCATAAAAAATTCCTCTGAAGATTGCGGATTTTCTTCAGAACCCATTTGGGAGCTGCCAATGTGGAGAATAAATACAAGGGCATGGCTTGAAGAACTGATTTGATAAGAATAAGCCTGTTGGCGATGTTGAGAGAGAGAAAGGTCCAGGAGGAAAGTCTAGATTCTATTTTGTCAAGGAGTGTTCTCCAGGAGGCATGCTTGTTGGCTGAGATTATAAGGGGAGCACCAAGGTATTTCGAGGGGAGCGTGGCTAGAGGGAATCCCAAGATTCTGGAGATATTCTTTTGAGTGAGACTGGGAGTATTGAAGAAGAAGAGCTGGGATTTGGTAGCATTGATGGAGGTGCCTTAGGCTTCAGAAAAAAGATTATGCAGTTCAAGGAGAGCAGAAGCTTCCTAAACCGATGGATGGCCAAAGAGCATGGTGTCATCAACGAACTGTTGGTGCAAGAGGGGGGAAAGACCATGGATAAAGATGCCCTTGAGAGAGTGATTAGAAATAGCAGAGTGGAGGAGACGGCTGAGACCTTCTTCCATGAGCACGAAGAGGAATGGAGAAAGAGGATCACCTTGGCGAACGCCCCTAGAAGGCCGGAAAGGCAAGGAGGGGGAGCCATTCAAAAGGATGGAATAACTGGGGGAGGTGATCAGATTCATGATCCAACGCGTCCAAGTAGCCCTGAAGCCAAAAGCTAAAAGCATTTGATTAATGTAGGCCCAACTGAGTTTATCGAATGCTTTAGAAAGATCTAACTTGAGAATCATACCTGGCTTTTTTAGCACCTTGAGCGAGTGAATAACTTCATGGGAAAGAATGATGCCGTCCAGTATCTGGCGCCCTTCAACATACCCTGTCTGCTCATGGGAGATGAGAAGAGGGAGGAGAGGTTTGAGCCTGTTTGCCAATATTTTGGAGATAAGTTTGTAGATTACGTTACAGAGAGCGATGGGCCTAAATTTATCAGGAGTGCTGGAATCTTCCTCCTTAGGCACAAGCGTTATGAATGTGGATTTGAGAGAGGGGAGGATCTAGTGCATCACTCTTGCTTCTTCCACAAGTTCGCATACCTCCGTTTTGATGTGCTCCAAAAAAGCGTGGAAAAAATTTGTTGTGAAGCCATTTGGTCCTGGCGCTTTGCCGTCTTTTAATTGAGATAATGCCTCCTCCATTTCCTGCATTGATATTGGTAGAAGCAGCGTTTGGTTGCAGTTCTCCATAATGATCTTGGGTATGTGTTGCGTGATGGCTTGTATTGCCTGTGTTCTGCTTCCTGGGGGTTCTTTCAAAATGTCCTGAAAGTGTTCTTTGAGTGCCTGTTCTATTTCTTCATGCTTTTCCAGACATTCTCCGTGTTTGTTATTGATAAAGGCGATGTGGTTATGCATTCTCCTTTGAACTGTGGATCTATGAAAGAACTTGGTGTTTTTCTCTCCATCCTTGAGCCATCTAACCCTTGACTTTTAGCGCCATAGCATTTCTTCTTGCTTCTTACGAGTTTCAATCTTGGTAAGGATCGATTTCTCCTATTGCTCATAGTCTTCAGTTCTTCCCTCATATATGATGCACTGTTGCAGGGTGTTCATTTGCTCCTCCAGCATCCTCTGATGATTAAAAATATTTCCAAACTAGGTACAATTCCAGGATTTGATCAACTGTTTGAGAAATTTGAGCTTTTGCTAGAACTAGTACATTTTGGCTCCTTCTGGGGGATTGTAAGATTTCCAGGCATCGATTACCACATCTTTGAAGTTGGGATGTGAAAACCAGAATTCTTCGAAGCGAAAGGGTCTAGTGCTCCTAACACCCGGACGCAGCCATTGTAACATTATGGGCCAGTGATCGGAACCGGCTTGAGGCAAGATGGAGGTGTGAAAGTCTCCTCCCATGTGGATGGCATTATCTGTCATGAGAAATCGGTCGAATCTGGAAGCGATTTTTTGTGAACCTCTTCTTTTATTGGACCACGTGAAAGTGCCATTGGATGTCTGAAGATCCATCAATTGATTCCTGTGAGTGAAGTCTTTGAGGCTATAGCTGTCTTCATCCAGCCTTTGACATCCCCCTGTCTTTTCCTCCAGAGAGGTAATGATATTAAAATCACCCCCGCATATCCAGAAGGGAAAGCATTTGTTTGCGTTGAGTTCCGAAAGAGTTTCAAGCAGATCCATTTTTCTCTGAAGATATTTCAGAAAATATACGTTGGAAAGATGACCATGGCTATTTGTTCCTATAAGGTGGAAGGTGGATTGTATGAAGAAATTGGAGGCATAAAAGTCCTGAAGGTGAAGTTCTTAAGGATTCCATAAAATTGCGAGCCCTCCAGAAGCACCAGAGGCGTCCACTAAGACTGACCTACACCCTGGCCATGCTTTATTGAGAATTTTTTCTATAACTTTACTGCTACATTTTGTTTCTTGAAGGAAAATTATAGATGGTCTATCCTGCTGAATCATTTTTTTATCATCCTGTGTTTTGCAGGGCTGTCGAGCCCTCGCACATTCCATGAGACGAGCTTCAGGGGGAACAGTGGGGAAGAGTTTTGTAGAACTTGGTCAACTTGGGGAATCTACTAGAGTCCACCAGCAATTCTCCGAGGATGATAGTCCGATGCAAATCTGTTTTTCGTCCACGTTTCTTTGTCTCCTTCAAGATTTTCCTTCCATCCCAAGGACTTCCTGCTTGTATGCCTAAATATTTGTGATGCTGAGCTCTGGTTAACACTTCTTCTAATCTTTCTATCTCCCGAGTGTGTATTTTACTGTATTCCTTCTGTCTACATGCTGCTTCCAGCTTCAGTATGTCCAGACCTGTCAAGTCCACACTCTCTGGTTCTTCCTCCATATGGCTCGGTGTACTTTGATCTTCCTCTTTTGAAGGTTGTTGCATGCTCAGTGCCAGAGCTATGTCTAACTCCATGTTGGATGAAGGTGGAGCTGAGTCTTTGTCTTGAGAAGCATAGGATGTGCAGGCG
Organism: Pinus taeda; assembly: GCA_000404065.3. NCBI lineage: Eukaryota > Viridiplantae > Streptophyta > Pinopsida > Pinales > Pinaceae > Pinus > Pinus taeda. Next base: position 71,244 of record APFE030453375.1, on the reverse strand, counting down.
GGGGCGATGGTAGCTTTGGTGGACTGAGGTATATCTGAGGATTTGGGCGAATAAGATGGTGATGAGGGAGAAGTATCTGAGAGGGGAATCGAGGGGTTGTCATCTATGTTATCCGATGTATTCAGGGCTTCAAAACTGTTTCTGGTTAAGGGTTTCTTAATATTCTCAGGATCCATTGGGGTTTTCTTAGCATGCCTCCTTCTATTTGGGACTTTTGTGAAACCCTCAGCATCTTTGCTTGCTTCCGTAACAGGAGTTTTGGACTGCAGATTCAGAGGACAGTCTCTGAAGAGATGGCCATGTTCATGGCACTTCCTACAACGAAAGGGAATATGCTCATAATCTATGGTTTGAACCCATTCATAATCATCATGAAATAATCTTACCGAGTCATTCAGAGCTTTGGCTAGGTGCATGTGGACGCAAATCCTGGCGTATGAGGTGTACTTCCGGCTTTTGGTTTCCTCTGCGACTTTGATGAAGGCCCCCAGGCTATTACTTATGTTCTTCAAGATTTCCTCCTTCCAGTATTCCAATGGGAGAGAGTACATTCTGATCCATACTAGAGCCCAGTTAAAGTCTTCTTTGTCTGGATTGAACCTCTCAACCCAATCACGCAGGTACAGGCCAGCAGCATTGAAGAAGTACGGGCCACCCTCGAAGATGCGCGTTTTGTCCTCCAGGCAATTGAAGGTAGCGATGAAGAAGCCCTTTGGTCCAAGGTGTAAGGTAACTTGACCTTTTGGCTTCCATTTGGAGGCAATCCAGCCTTGCAGTGCTTTTTCAGTAGGCCAGAAACCTAGAAACTTTCCTATGAGGGCATGACCCCTCATGTATTGAATCTCACTGTTGATGAGCTGACTGGGGAGATCTATTTTGATTCTTTCTGCCATTTTGGAGATGCATGTTGCAGAGGATGCTTTGGGTCTTGCCTCGGAGTTATTATGGTCAGTACCTTTGTTATTAGCTGTCGAAGGGTTGGTTACGAAGTCGCCTTCATCATTGGTACCTGGATTAGTGTCTTGCTATGTCAAAGGATCAGAACCGGGTCTGTCGTTTTGCTCTGCGTTGTTGGACTTGTCGGGGTTTGTATTAGGGGGGGGAGAGGGGGACAAGCCCACCCCTCCGGATTGCGGCTTCATCGTGGTGTCAGTGGGAGCTACAACGTCTGTGGATCGAGGGCAGCTTGGGGAGAGGCCAAGCGGCGCAAAACCCTAGCAGTGCCTATTCGCCATGAACCAGCATAGCGCTCCAACGTACTAACACCTTCAATAGGAAACAATTAAATTAAAGCATTTTAATATAAAATTAATTTTTTAATTAAAATTAATGTTTAATGTTGGGTTCTTGGATAGATGATGATCAGGTATTCTTTTAAGGCACTCCTTGATGTGAAGTCACTAGTTCAATTCCCTATGCGGATTCGGGTGATATATTAGATGTGAAGATGTAGTCCCACCAAGTTTACAACAACAACAAAAAATATTCAGCTTCATAATAATTAATATGAATTTTTTATCAAATGATAATAGTTATAGTGATAGATAGATGTCTTTCGGATTAATCACGTTATTAGGATTTGGTTGACGTTCGAACCAACTAATGTGGTCCATCCTCAGGACCTGTCCTGAGGATGGACGATCCTGATGATGGACCACATTAGTTGGTTCGAAACGTCAACCAAATCCTAATAATGTGATTAATCCGAAAGACATCTATCTACATTATGGATCACAAAAGTCTTCAATCTAGCATTAGTTCTAGTAGTAGTTAACAAGTTTAATTCCTTTTTTTTTTGAAATTTTAATTCTCCGAAAAAACATAATAACATATACTAACAAAATTTAAACATATTAAAATGATAATTCTTATAAATATAGAAAAAAATAAATAATAAATAATTTTTAACACTCATGATTAATAAATAATAAATTTAAATTGATATTATTTCCAAATACAGTAATTAAATTTCGATACTTTTTAAATTAAAATTTTGATTATCATTAACAAAAGTGTACTTGATCTAGTTAAAAATAAATTATTTTGCATTATATATTATTTTTAAATATAATAATAATTACAATTAAGTAATAAAATTAATATCATAAATATTTATCACTCGATATATTTAAATGTCATGTATATAAATGGAGAATATATAGAGTTAATAATAACAACAACAAAAAATTGGTACGATACTTATCAAAATAGAATTAAATATATTTAAATATCATGTATATCAATGGAGAATATATAGATTTAATAATAATAACAAGCTTTTATTGGAGCAAAAAAAATGATACCGTGCCTATTAAAATAGAACTAAATATTAGATGAAATGTCTTGTCACCTCGATTGGCGAAACAACATAGATGTAGAGTGAGTCTCTCCATTAACTGGCAGCATGCACGGTTCATAACGATGGCAATGGCGATAACAAAAATCTGTTGCGCTTGAGGCTACGATTACTCTAGGGGTGGACGTTGAGGTAATGGGAAGCGTGTTCACTTACGGTTTACTTTTGTTGTATGGGAGAAGTTTTATTTTATGTTTCAAATGGTTCCACTGGTATGGTCGGATAGTTTGGCCTGAGCATGTGGTGCACTAGCTTTTTTTTTTTTTTTTTCCTTCTTGTTTTTTTCTCTTTTTTGACATAACACTTGTTAGGTTGTTATCTTTTTCGCTCCACACTTTGGCTTTGGTCATTGGTTTTTTTCTGATATTTGTTTGTCTCTCCACTCTAAATCACCTAGATATGTTTAACATCCTCGCATCTAAGATATTTCACATAGGTCTCATATTTATCATTGCTATATATATCCTATATTGTATCATGATCAATTGAGCTTATTATAATGGATACTACATGCCTCTGTGGTTTGACATTCTTAAGATTGTTTGTCCCTCATTGAACCGTGAACATGGATCTTGTATAGAGAAAACGAACTACTTAACTCTCTGGAGGAGGTGGATTGACACTTTCATCATTTCCTGACCCTGTAAAAACTTTGGTGTCAGATGTTACAATAGATGGGGGACATGTTTGGGATGTTGTTGTTGTTGTTGCTACATGGGATGATCTCTCCATTGACATACCTTGTTACATTTTTGTTTTCTTCATGTATTGTCTACCACTGAATTGCAAGGGTGGCGCACTGTTTTCGGTGGACTTACCAGATTTCTCTCACTACTCTCATTTCCGATCAGTTCAAAATATTTTGCAGTTGCTTATCCGAGCGGTCGAGGCTGACATATTACGAGGCAATATATTTTGGTTATTTATGTTGTGCAAACTTTAGTCATTTCATTCTGATTGGAAAACATCCCTTCTGATCGAGGGTTGGTATTTTGGGAAGTTTCCTTCTATTTACATTAATTTTACAAATTGGGATGTAGATCGGCAATGGGGTGGTTGGGGTTTTTCATGTCGTGGGTGTTACGTGTTGCATATCCTCACTGGTGATGGGACTTGAGTCCTTTAGACTTCCTCCCATATATATTATTTAATTTCAACACTAGCCCTTCTAATTTCCATCTTTCCTAGTTGGCGTCTTCTCCCTTCTCTACCTTACGTACCCCTGCCACCCGTATTTTCATACATACTTTGACCCTTCGAGTTGGACCGGTCATCTAACACTTATTTTTTCCTACTAGGGGTCTATGGACCTATCAAATATTTTCAGATCTGACACCTTGGAACATGAGGCATTCGTTTGTGGCACCCTGAGGCTGAGATGGCACGTCCACCTAGCCCTACACTAGCCCCACGACCTTCTCAGCGACAAGCAAATTTGACTACTGGGTGCCATGAAACTATCATTTTACCAGAAGCGCAAACTACACTTTCACACTTACTTGCGAGGAACTATCCAAGTGGCACACATGTGAATCCTCTGCATCTCACACATCGCCACAACTCCTCTCGTGGCCGTAAGACCAAGCCACGGTGTTGGGTGATCGGGACTTCTCCACAGATACAATTGTTGAGTTTCAGTTATGATGTGCTTCTGGATTGGGCAATCAACCTTCATAAAAGTGCTTTGGTGGGTCGATGGTACTTCATCGACATGCAGGAAGAGGAGATGAGGACATGGGTTGTGACTAAGTAGAAATCGCTCGTCGACTACACTCCCACTGTTATTCGTCTCATGAATTCTTGGTAAAAAATTCTTACATAAGGAGGATTTGGAGCAAATTCACAAGCTGTCGTGGGTGCGAGGGCACGGGTTTTTATCACTTCATCCATGGTATATTGGCTTTAACCCTCTTAGGGATACCCCTCACAACAAGTTGATTTGGGTTAAACTGTTGAGTCTTCCCATTGAATTCTAGACTAGAAGGGTTTTTATAGACATTGGAAATGTCATTGGTAAAGTCATCTATGCGGACCCAAAGTGTTTGGGAGACAAAGACAAAACGGTTGTATGTATATTAATTGAATGTGGTTTCTCTGGGGGACTTCCTGCGCACATTGATTTGGTTTGGGATAAGATTCATATTCATCAAAGCCTAGATTTTTGGTGTATTCCATTCCGTTGTCTGATTTGCCATCACCCTGGGCATCTCATGGCACAGTGCCCTCGAAGACACAGGAAGAAGAGGGTTGTGAGTGGCATGGCTCGAAATGAGAAGGGTGATGCACAAGCAGAGGTACTGCAACATGGTGGTGGGAAGGATGGTACCAGCTAGAAATATGGCATACATTGGCATCAACAATTAAGTACCCCTCATTACAACTATCCCACTTCTTTTGGTATGAGGTATTTGGCTTACCCATGTCCCACTTCTCCCATTACTGGGCCATCCTCTCCTCGCGCTTCCCCTTTGGATTCAACTTATTCAGGTATTGTACATTTTTCCACCTCTCCTATGATGCCTAAACAACCACCTATACCCTTACGCATTTCCCCTCCCCTGATGTTAGGTATTTTGCCTCCCCTGCCCCCGACATCCTTGATGTCCCCTGATCTTGTGAAATCCCAATCTTGTCCTTCTCTGCTGGCAACGCCTAAGAATACTCCTCTCCCTACCACATTGGCTTCCCATGGCTCCCCACACTCCCTTGGGTTACCTAATTCCTCCCCCAGAAACTCGGTGGATAGCGACATTGAATTTCTGCTTTGCAACACGTCCCTTGACATAAAAAAAAATTATCTATCCATTGGGAGCATCCTCAGACCTCCCCAAAAATTATCCCTAACTCCACTCTTAACATCATCATTCGACGCCGAGAGAAACGAGGTAGCAGACATTTCCAAGGGAGGCCCAAGTTAAAGTCGATTCCATTTATTGATTCTACCTCTCTCATTGATATACCTATTAGTTCCTCTTTCGAACCTCGGGCCCTTAGATCAACGCAGCTTGACCTCCATGCAACATGACTCTCTAATTGTCCCTCAATATGCAGGGTTAAGGGGACTCACAAAAATTCCTTGCCCTCAAAGATCTATTTTATTCTATTAATCCCCACATCAGCCTTCTACAAGAATTCATGAAAATTGCTCAAAAAGTGTTAGAGTACTTTAGGAAAATGCTTACGGATTGGAATATGGTGTTTGTAGATTCTCTGGATCTCTCTGGGGGACTGGAAACACTGTGGAATCTGTGATGGGTGACATTCAGGGCTTATAGTTGTTTTGTTGGTGTACTGCTCTCTAGTCAACTCAAGGGACTGGTTGGACGTTTCTGCATCCTAGACCTATATGCTCCATATCATGATAGGGATTCTTTTTAGGACAGATTGGAGGCATCAGACATCCTAAAAATAGGATCACTCATTGTTGCAGGAGATTTCAATCCCACCATAGTGCTAGAAGAATGTTGGGGCTCGGCTCGTAGGATGGATTCTCTTGCAGATAGACTCAAATTTGTTTTCTGTGATAATACCTCATGGACATTCGACCACAAACAATGGTACCCACCTGGCACAATGGCGGGGTCGGATGACAGCAAGTAAAGTGACTCGATATATACTTGGTATATCAAGATCTGCTAGAGAGAATGGGTTTTATTCAATTACAAGTTCTAAAAACATACATTTCGGATCACCTGCCCATAACTTTAATATGGAGGAGGGAGGAGTTATGTTTGGGTATGCGCTTCAAATTCAATCATATTTGGCTTGAAGACACTGATTGTAATTCTCTGATTTGAGATTTCTTGACTCAATAGAGGGATGCATATAATTCTCCCATGTAATCTATATATGGGAAGCTACTTGCTTTAAAATCAAAGATAAGGAAATGGGAACGCAGGAAAAAAAAGAATATGATTAAGGAGTTAGCTTATATTAAAATGGAGCTGGAAAAATTTGGTAAGGTCCTAGATGCGGGGAACCCTACCCCAGAGCTCATAAATAGAATCAAGGGTTTGGAGGACAAGAAACAAAAGATCCTTCACATACAGGAGGTCACCTAGAGATTGAAATGCATGGCACTATGGTTAAAAGAGGGGGGCAAGAATACCAAATTTTTCCACAAATATGAAAATTTTAGAAGACAGGTAAATACGATATGGAGTATAAAGGACACAAGTGGCAGCATGGTACATACTCTCCTGGAGATTAAGTAGGCAGTAGTATCTTTTTTCAAGGATGCCTACAAATCAAGAGAGGTACATGTATTGAGGACCAGATTTGGGGGTCTGATTCATACCCCACCATGTTTCACTCTAATAAAAATGGGGAATTATTTAAGCCTGTAAATATGGAGGAAGTACACTATGTCCTTAAATCTTTTACCAAAGATAAATGCCTCAGACCATCTGGATGGATGGTCGAGTTCTTCTTACACTTTATTGATTTAACTGGACCAGATTTGGTGCGGATGGTTGAAGAGACCTGGCTTGCAAGACACATCACTGGGGAAATCAACTCCACGTTCATTGCATTTATTCCAAAACATGGTGATTTTGGGTCCTTCATAGACTACAAACCCATTTCACTTTGTAATCTGGTATACAAGCTCATATCTAAAATCATAGCACTAAGAATTAATCATACCATGTCAACCTTCATTTCCCTGGAGCAATATTTCCTACAAGACAGACTGGTACATGATGTGGTTGCTACAGCACAAGAATGCATACATTCCATTCACACTAAGAAGATGGAAATTGTTATCATGAAGGTGGATTTACAAAAATCATATGACAATGTAGATTGGAACTACCTTCGCATTGTTCTACACAGGATTGATTTGGAGATGCATAACATTGAGTGGATTATGGCATGTGTTACATTTGTTAAATATTCGGTCATTATTAATGGATATCCCACAAGTTTCTTTGGGGTTGGTAGGGGACTAAGATAGGGATGCTCACTGTCACCATTGATATTTCTGATCATGGATGGCCTTAGCCATAAAATAAAAAGTGCATGCTTGGAGGACGGATTTCAAGCACTCATTGTGGGCCGAGGCACTAGGGTCTCACATAAATTTTTCGTGGATGACATATTAGTATTTGGCATGCTTTTCAGGATGAAGTGGGCTACTTTACATAACATATTCTACAGGTTCAGTAATGCTTCAAGGCTACTTATGAATAAGGGAAAATCCTTCTTATTATTTTCGAAGGGGTAACAGGAGGACATTGAATATATTGCAAACAGGGTTGGAAGAAATTGGACGGACAGTGGAGGACTGTACTAGTATGTTGGACCAAGCCTTTAGAGTCCTCACATCCTTGCAGGAGGACCCCCAACATACAGCGCTTGGAAACAGAGGTGCGCGAGCTTCAAGAGCAGTACGACAATGTAAGGGGAACTGCGCAGACAGTCATCCTCACTCAATGGCTAGCAAAGATGCAGCAAGCAAGGGCACTGAAAGAGCAGGTGGATGCCGTAAGATAGAAAGAGGCACTTCTCAAAGCACATGTCTAGCCATGGATTGATGAGCCCTTCACCATTACGGCAGATATCGAGGGCAAGCTCGCACAGATGCAGGGGCTCTACCCGCTAAGGCAGGGATTTGATCCTCACAAAGAAGCATCGGAAGAGCGAATGCAGCAGGTCCAGCAAACCGCAGAACAATGCACTGTGGACCTCCGAGCAGTGCGGGACCAGTTCGAGGGGCTCCGCGCCAAGACTGTCGCGCCAACTAAGTGACTCGGGGACGAGTCACGATGTTTGTGTTGGGGGCCTGTTGGGCATCAGGTCCCCCAACAGCATGTTTTGGGGCTCAAAGCCCAGGTTTTGGTCAAATGTATTGTAAGACTCCACGAATTGCAGGTGCGGAGCGCGAAGTATAGGTTGAGTCATAGGGTTGTCCGCCCTAAGTTTTGTAATGTAATGTAATGTCATGTCGGCCCACCCATGGTTCGCAGACCATGGGATTGTATAAATAGAGCGATGCTCTAAATTGTAAAGATAGCTAAGGAGCGAAGGAGCGGAGTACAGATAGAGCATAGAGTGAGAATCTAAATGTATTGGGTCGTAGTAGTAGGAAGAGGCTCTGCAGCTAAGTGCGCAGAGGCCTAGTAGAGTCTGCAGCTAAGTGCGCAAGGCGGTGTTGAGTCTGTAACCTTGAACGAAGAATAATAAAGAGAAGTTGATTCCAAATTCTGTGCATCTGTTTGTGTATTTCATTCTATTCATTTATATTGTTTTGTTTATCATGCGTAGTTATATGATTGCTGGATATACTGTTAATTATCACTAGTCCTACACAGATAAGTTAAGTAATCTGGTAATAATAGGTTAAACAGTAAGGAACTTGGGTATAATACGGATCATGCACCGAGTAGGGCTGCGAAGGCAGCATCACAAGTTGCGAGGGACTATTAGATGCGTGTAGCGACGTGCGTGCAAGGTCAACCGCAGACCACCAAAAGCTCATCAGACATCTCCAGGGTGCGGAAACCTGGTTCTAGCACCCTCCCATACTACTTCGGGTGAGACCTCAGTCCACGCTCCACGAAATGTTGCCAAAAGGGCCAGTAGTACCAAGATTTGTTTGGCTAAATCACCTCTAAACCTGGGTCAGGCCCATACAAGCCAACAATTAGAGATTAGTTCATAGCTAAGATTCTTATTTTCGAGAAAGATGTAGACAACTTGGCTATAGGAGCTAAATCTGACTTGTTGGTATTTCTCATATATGTTCGGTAAGGAAGGCATCAAAGATAGCCAATGGCTTTAGATTCCATAGTGTAAACTAGAGCCTTTTTAGTGCAATAAAAGAAGCATTTTTAGAATTAAAAAAAGGACTAAGATGGTGACACAAATTACTAAAATCACCATTAATTTCATAATGTTCAATCTTGATATCACCACACACATGTCCTCGTGTATTCAATATAGTTATTCCATCAAAATATGAAAAAATTACATTGTAAGAAAATCAAATTACCTAGATCAATAACACAATTCAAGGCTAAGTTCACTGGCATCACAATACATTATGACCAATGAATAATTCTTGTACCATACCCCATGATTTGTGCAAATATTTTGCATGCAATTATTTATGTTTCATCAATATTAGAAGAAAGCAAAATGATAATTTTCTTACTTAAAGGGGATTCAAAACATTTCCCTAGTAGATTGAAATGCAATGCTCTCTCCAAATTATTATTTTAAAATATAGTTTCCCTTTCTTCAGAGGGACTTCAAGATAAATTATTTTGCAAAGAAGATGGTATTTTATCTAATAAACAATTATAGAAAATTCAGTAAAATAGTATAATTCCATCGTAGTAGGAGAGCATTATGGAAAAATCATTTTTATAACTACTCTTATAAAACCAATAGCTACCTACGTTTTGGTATTGTTTCGATAGCTTTCTCAACATGCCATTCCACAATCCATACCCATGCATTGATATCACAAAAACTTGACCCTAGGTTTACAATAAAATGAATTTGATTAAAAAAACAAGGAGAATTAACTTTCCATTTTGCATTTTCTCAAGAATGCCATAACAATGGCTATAGATATTTAACATGGGAGGCTGGGGGATAGGGAAAGACCACCCTACAAGAATCTAAGGCAATAATCTATTATAAACATATAAATCTTATCTAAAGAAGCTAACAAGGAAACACAATCCATCCTATAGTTGTAAAGGGTAACCAGAGAAAAAATTGGCTAAAAAAATATAGTCGAAAGAAGAAAACTAACATTGCAATACTCAGTAGTCAAGGAAAACATTTTATCACAAGTGGTTGAACATATTATAATTGGCTTGAAAGTGAGACAGACAACTTGCCCAATTACAACATTTTTTTCTGGGGAAATAAATCAACTTCCCTCTCAACATGAGGGCTAGAGTGAGGTTGTTGGGACCATACCAGCCCACAAGTATGCTAAATTAAGAGTTCACAAGACTCGAAGCCAATACAAAACTATTCATAGGCATGAAGTGATTACATCAATATTTATTAAGGAATTATAGCTCATCATGTCACTAGTGGGGACTTGAACCTGGGTGGGGAAGATAACAACCATTCCACCCAACCACCTGAGATAACCCCGGTTGATTTTCCCAATTACAACATACCATAAAATAAACCAAATTCTTGAATGTGTCATTCAGGAAAGATCAAGGATTGGCAAGTCCATTAGGATGTATTTTAGTGGCAAGTTCGAATATTTGCCACAATGATGAATGGCGTTCAAAGCCCGATGGGCATGATTATTGTAATAATCATATTGATTGGGATTTTCTAAGGTGTTATATCGTCTTAATACATCAAACATGAACGACATTATTGTAATAATGTAGTTGGTTGAATCTTTCTAAGTTGTTAAGTCATGTTTGTCAATGTACATGAATAGTTGTAAGTTAACTTAGGTAAATCATTAAATACTCAGTTGGTCTACCTACCAACCACCCTTTTGAAATTCTAGACTCCTCCAACCAGTTTGCTAAAACTAGAGTCTCCCTTTGTAGTTCAAACACAACAGATCTAAAGATGTAGCATTTTTATTGTCCCTTCAATAGCTTTTGAGTCTCTGTTAATTTTATGAGTCCTATTGTTTAAGACCATTATGATCTTGATGTATGTGGTTTCGTTTCACATGGTACCAAAGATGCAAGGCATCAACTTACTCCATCTAACTTAGCTTTTAGTTTTGGACATTTCTAGGCTTCTATGCTTTGGGAATCTTTGTCTTTTCTCCTATGTTGTGGGATTTTCGCCCCTTCTTCTTGTGTGTGAGCATCTTAATGCTTCCTCCTGGTGTGTTGTTCAACAGCTAATCCACAACAAATCATTGTGGCGATAATCACCTTGGTCCATCCACCCCCCATAACCATTTTTTATGACCCTTTTATCACATAAAAGTTGTAAATTACTTTTTGTGGAGTTATTTTGAGTAAACCTATAAGGAGATAAGTCAAAAATACAATTAATAAAGTAGTTATTCATATTTTACCTCAAAAATATTTACATGTACCTCTTTTTAATTTAAAGGATTTTGGTTGGTTTACATAATATGACATGGAATTTGCATGAAAAAATCATGGGCACTTTTAGGCTGAAATTTCCTCTAATGTTAAATCATGTAATCCTAAAGGGAAATAAACAACCATACAATTTAGTTAGTGAAGACCAATCCATCCATTCCATTCATAGGTGGTAGGTGCAGTATTGCATACAAGAAGGATTGATTAAAGAGAGCCAACAATTTTCACAATTGTTACCCACAACATCTTCCTGGGACAAAAGTTGGTTTTCTAAGCCCCATAAGATCAGATTTAGGGTCTTTATTTGGTAGAATGGTTTTTCAAACCACTTTGGAAACATAAAAGGGAGACAAGACTACATTTGATCTTATCAAGCAATGTGTAGAGGAGGAAAAATAATATAAGATAATCTTAGAACACCCTCTTTTTTATTTTTTATATATTTTTAAATAATTTTCATTGTATTATTGTTTATTTATCCCCTTTTATTATTTATTTTTTACTCTTTTCTTCCTTCTTCTTTTTTAATTAATTTATTTATTTATTTTATTTTTAATAATTGGTTATATTTTTTTATTTTTATTTCATTTTATTCTATTTTATTTTTTTATATTATTTTTTTATTTTTTTTAAGACTCCCTCACTTTTGATTTTTATTTATTTATTTATTTATCCTTTTTATTATTTATTTATTTTATATATTTTATTTAGTTTAGTTTATTTATTTAGTTATTTATATATTTTCATTTTAGTTTATTTTACTCATTTTTTCTAATCGGATAATCAAATAAATAAATACATTAATAAATAAGGAATGAATAAGTTAATTAATATATTAAATAATTATTAATTATTAATTATTCAAGCAATTTAAAGTAAATAGTTGTTTGGTTGGTTTATAATATCATACATATAAATTTCCCTCCCCAATCAAATGTAGTCATTTTCCTCTAACCTATCTTCTTATTTAACCTTCCTCCAAGATCTGTCTCTTCATCTTGTCCTGAAGATGAACCATATTGGATGGTTCAAAACGCGTCGACCAAATACTCTCTATGTGATTTTTTCCAAAAATTTTCATGAATTAATCTTATCAATGTCTAAAAAAAATATCAGAAGAGTAGGTAAATGGGACCAATGAATACAATTATAAATACAGTGTAGGTGTGTCTGTGAAACTCCTGGAAAATGCCAAAAATGATACAAAGAAAGAAACGTACATAAGTATAGCATCATAATATATGTATAAAACTATGGAAAATGTATAGTGATACAAAAAAATAAGTGATTAAATAAGTGAGCTTGTCCAAGGAGAGATGTCATGGAAAAGGTTTCATCTTTGAAGCATCCATAATTTTTTTGAGAACCTATTCCTGAAGTTTATTGTGGTCATGAATTGAAATCGCTAAATTATGTGAAGACATACCTAGTAAGCTATATTGTCATCTTTGTAAGTAGACCCTAAAATTGGATGTTGATAAACAATACGGAAAATGCTATTTTAAGATAGAAATGGGCATATTTGGAGCCTATGGTGTCATCATACACTTGAGAATAGAACATATTTATAATTGTTTTATAGGTTTACGAAGAAAACAAGGAGTGACAATGAAGGAAGGGTGCTACTGTAGAATAGTGCAAACACTAAGTGATCATGTATTTCCTTTAAGCAATAATGCAATTGTAGGTATTTCCAAGTTATGAACGCTACTAGAAAAGGGACAAATTTGGAAACACCAAATAATGACGATAAAATAGACTTTGGGTTATAAAAATACTCATTCAATAAAAAAAAAATCGGTGGTCAACAAACGATCATTGACAGAATCTCCTAATTCAAGCAAAACATGGTGTCCATAGATCATAGGAGGAATTTGGGAATTATATAAACTAAAATAAAATAATCTCAATTTTGAGCCTTTCCATGTTCGTAATAATTTGCATTGTCAATCAAGCAATAATGAATGGATGAGGCTAGAAATATTAGAGTATTTGTAAAGCTTGATATCTGCTTATTTATTTATTTTGCAATGTATGTGGCTATGCTTACATGGTAACACATGGATCTACTGGTTATTTATTTCTTTTTCAAAATTAATCTCCCACTGCACTTGCTAACGCAAAGATCATCTGTAATTTTAGCTAAAGGGACCCTACATTACCAAATGTGGCATTATTTATATCACTTGTATAATTTGAGCCTTGAAATTTCTTTGTAGTTGGATTGAATTTTGAATTCAATAACTTGCAATGTAGGGTTCAAGCATAAGTGGTGTTGTATATCATGACAGGGGTCTGTAGGTAAGCTATGCAAAACTTCATCTTCATCAACTCCATGTGTGGCAATCTATTTTTATCGAACATAGCGATGAACAAGCTCATGTAGATCTTATGGAAGTTGGTGATGTTTCATCCATTATTTCGTATCCCTTCTTTTAACTCTCCCCAATTCAATCCTAACTGTTAGAGATTGCAAATAGGTCTGCATGTTCCCAATAAAATGTGTAAATAAAACCCAACTGAGATTTGTAATGAGGATAACAAATAAAGTCTCTCGAATGTAAGTGTTTTTCATAAAATTTTGTCCTAGGGAACTTAGATTTCATACACAATAGAAATATTTTTCCATAATTTTTGAAGAAATAATCCCACTCTCCATACCATCCTAAAAATTCCAAAATGAAAATCAATGCCAGTATCACTTGCATTACAATTTGAATATATAGTAGTATTATCATTCCACATTTCATGTAGAGGCATGAGATTATCATTCAAAATGCAACAATCTGAATAGTCAATATTACAATTTTGTAGGTTTAATGTTTTGTGTTCCTTTCTACATTATGCCTTCCAACATATATGTTTACATTCAGTGGATAGTCAATACCATTTTCAGGCTAGGAGTAACTCCACAAATTTGAATTAATTTGCATTAAGGGTGAATATGAATATATACATGGAGAGGGAGTATAGTTGGTTTCATCTTCCAATGTATCTTCGTCTTCTAGCTTCCTTTTATTTTTATTATTTACAATATTTACATCACTTTACCTAATCCCAATGATCAGGTTTCAACATTCAAACCCCCCACTTAATCAGAAGGGATGTTGGCGAGTCCAAGAATAATTTTGAATCTTTCAAAATTTCCCCTTCCAAGTGCTTTGGTGAAGATGTCTACAATCTTCTCATTTATGGAACAACATTGTAGGTGGATTGTTTTGGCCTCAAAATGATATCAAATCAGATAGTATTTTGTATTGATGTGTTTAGTTCGATCATGGAACTTTCGGTTCTACGCCAAATTTATTACAGAAGTGTTGTCAATCAAAATAGGAGTTGAATGCACTTGTTTCTCCTACAAAAATTCTAGAATTTTCCTAAGCCACACAATTTCCTTTATTGCTTCAGTTGTTGCCACATATTTTGCCTCAGTTATGGAATCTATTGGAACTAATTGCTTGTATGAACCTCCATGAGGAAGCTCTTCATCCCAAAATCATAAAACAACCTAAAGTAGATACCCCAGTTTCTTAAACTCCATAGAAATTTGAATCACAGTATCCAATCAAGTTGAAGTCATCCACCTATGTATACTTGAGTTCCCTTCCAATAATTTAGAACTCTTTTTGTAGCAGACCAATGACCATCACAAGGCTTTTACATAAATCTAGAGAGGATTGCAACAACAAATGAAATGTCTGGTATGGCAGTAGTCAGGTAGTTGATACTTCCTACGAGTTGTTTGTACTTTGTTGCATCCTCAAATTCTTTTGCTTCAGTGGATGTGAGCTTTAAGTTCTATTCCATTAGAGTAGTCAAAGGATTGCACTCAACCATGTCAAACTTGTTCAACAAATCTCCAATGTACTTCTTATGAGAGACAAATACAAACTTCAGATGTTGGGTTACTTCAATGCCAATATAGTAGTGAACATATCCCAAATCTATCATCCTAAAACCTTTCCTCAATTCCTTCTTTATGGATGCAATGTAGCTCTCATTGTTCCCTGTCATCAGAAGACCATTTACAGACACCGCAAGATATATAATTATTTTGCCTACTTTCTTGACAAACAAAGTTACGTCATCAAGATCATAATGTTTGAAATTGAGTTTTAGAAGATGCTCAGTCAATTTCTCGTACAAGGCTAGCGATGCTTGCTTGAGGCCATACAAGGATTTTACAAACTTGCATACTTTATGTTCATGAGCCTTCACAACAAATCCTTCTGGTTTGGACATAAAAACATTATCTTTAATATCTCCATTCAAGAAAGCAGTTTTTACATCTATTTGAGGGACTTTCCAACCACTTTGAGCTGCCAAGGAAAAGAATGTCTGAATGGTAGCCCATTTTTCTATGGGGGCAAAATTCTCTTCATAGTTGACCCCTTCCTTCTGTGAAAAACCCTTTTCCACAAGCCTAGCTTTGTTTTTGTCAAGTGAGCCATCTGCTTTATACTTGTTCTTGGAGACCCACTTGCAGCATATTGGTTTGGTTCACAATGAAGGATCAACTAGCTTCCAGGTGTAATTCTTTATCAAAGCATCATATTCTTTCTGCAACGCTCCTTTGAAGGAATTTGGTTCGGAATATGTAGATAGATTCAATTCATAATCATAATAAACATCCATATCAATAGGTGAATCAAAATTGTCTACATCACCTCCATTCTATTTGGTTGAGCTTCTTGTTCCTGTTTTTCCAACCTCATCAGGTCAAACACTTTCAAGTGTCTTTGTCAACCATTTTTTAGGACCCTTCTGAGATGGCCCAGACTTCTCAATTGACTGAGATGGGGTTGAATCAATATTTAGTCTCCCAATTATGTCAATCACATAACTCAAAGTGTCATCAGTGGTTGGAGCCTCATGTGGGGGAGAGAGTGCTTTAGAAGAAGATTCCAAATATTGATCCAGTATAAGAATCCCCCCTTCAAGATGTGTAATCTCATTATCAAACTCTTGAAAATAATTTGCATGGCCGAATCTATCCAAGAGATCAAGTTGTTTCTCAACAACATTGTCATTCTTGGAATATTTAAGAAACATCACATCTATAGATATTATAAACTTCTTATTCACTTCATCATAGAGACGATGTGCTTTGGAGGTATTTGATTACCCCAAGAAGATATATTTGTGACTCCTTACATTGAGTTTGTTTCTATGTTCCTTGGCTATCAAGGTGTACAGCTGGAACCAAAAACCCTAAGATGACTCACCGAAGGAATGTGGCCATACCACATTTCATAGGGAGTCTTATTTTTATAGCATTAGATGGACACGTATTCTTTGTATACATAGTACATAGAACTGCATCAACCCAAAACAGCAGTTTAACATTCTTAAAAAAAATCATGGAAAGTACCATATTTAGGATTGTCCTGTTCATTCTTTCAACTACTCCGTTCTGTTGGGGATTATAAGGCATGGTTGTTTGATGTTTGATCCCATGTTGGCGAAGATAGTTTTCAAATTCATTTGATGTATATTATTTTCCATTATCAGTACAAATAGATCCAATATGATATTGTGCATAATTTTCAATCCATGCATGAAAGTTCTTGAATGTTTCAAAAGCTTCAGATTTGTTCTTCAATAAACAAACACAACACATTCTAGTGTATTCATCAATAAATGTCATCATATATTTATTACCATTTGCAGAAGGAACAAATATTGGGCCACATAAATCAGAATGAATGAGTTCAAGTTTTATGTGTTTTGGAATGAGAATCATGAAAATATTGTATTTTGTGCTTTCCTAAGATACAAGCATCACATTGCTTAAGTTTCCTAGGAATAGTAGCGAAACCAGTAACCCAATTTTTCTTCAACAAACAAAGGCTTTCATAGTTCAATTGTCTAAATATAGCATGCCATAAAAGACTTGATGGAAATGTACCTTCATCAAAGTGAGAACTATATGAAAATTTATGTGCATGAGTAGAGGTTCCTTGAAGCTTCTGAAATCTTTCTTCTTTTATGCCAGTCATGACAAGTGAGTGATCTGATCCTTTTTGACCTCAAACTTGCCATCAAATATGTGAATGGAGTGTCCTTGTTGGAAGATGTGGACAAAAGATAGAAAGTTTCTCCTTAGCTCTAGGAGGTATAAAACATCATGTAGAAGAAAGTCTAGAAGACCAGGAAGTTTGAGCCTGATGATGCCAAGCTATGATGGCTTGAGTTTTGACTTATCTGCAAAGTATAGTGATCCATCAACATTATCAATGAATTCTTAAAATAAATCTCTCCTGAAATTCATGTGGCAAGTTGCTCCTAAATCAATAAACCAGGCATCTTTACATGAAGCAAGTGAGGCATTGAATAAGTCTTCAGTTACTCCAATAGCATAATGAGTGGACTCGGGTGCTTTACCCTTCCCTTTGTCGGGTGTTTTACTTTTTCCTTCATTTATTTCTTGCTCAATTTTGTCCCAAGGCAAATTACATGTGGAAGCATCATGTCCATCTCTATTGCATCACATGCAATGAAGATCATACCTTTCTCCTTGGAAATGTCTTCCCCCCTGCCTCTAAAATTCTTCCTTCCTCTTCCTCCTCGGCCACCTCTTTCTCTAAAAAAATTGTGTGCATGATTCTTCTCTTTTTGTGCAATGCACACAACTTCTTGAGAAGACTGAGGAGCCATCTACTTCCCAAAAGCCTTCTCTCTTTCAGCAAATTTCTTCTCAAGGGAGTCGAAGGTAATTTCCTTAAGGTTGCCACTTGCTTGAAATGACTCAAGATAATGTAAATAGGTGGGATATAGTGTCTTGACATAAGATATGAGAGGAATATCTATTTCAATACCATTGTATTTTCTGTCATGCATAATGGATCTTACTTCTGATGCTAAGGAAAGAGGGTCGCCATTTTTCAACTCAAGATTAAACAACTTGATCATCAATTGAACAACTTCAAGTTCAGAGTGTGAGTCATCCAATTCCTTCAACTTCTTTAAGGCTTCGAAGGAATTTTAAAATGGAGAAATATGTCAGCTCATCTCTTCATTTATTGACGATGTAATCAAGGCATAAGCCTTGTTGTTCTTGTTTTCCCAAATGGCAAGCTCCTTATCTGAAGCAGGTTTTTTCGATGCATCGACTCCTTCTCCTTCACAAACTCCTTTCCACAACTCGTGGAAAATGAAGGTGTGTTTTATCTTCGGGGACCACTCATGATAGTTCTCTTTGCCAAAGAGAACTACTCCTTGCAATGGAGATTAAGGAATTCATCATAAAAACTAATTTGGGCCCAAAATTTGCAACAAAATATTGATGTATGCAATCGTCTTCAAACAACCGATGCAATCTATTTCAATAATTTAAATAACACCATATATGATATTCCTAGGCTTTAACTTTATATGCTATATGGTCTTCAAAAGAGAAAATTAATGCATATACCATATATCACTTATATATATTATATACCATATGCTCCCATGATATTATAATTCCAACTCATATAAATCTTTATTTTTTTATAACTCATGAATCCACATTGTTGCACCATATGACTCATCTCCTTTTTTTGGAAAAAAAAAGAGTTCAACCGACCATTCACGAAACTCAATGCATACATGGAAACTCGTTACATACCATGATAGGAGTTCAATCAACCATTCACGAAACTCAAGAAATAAGTTAATGCGTAGAGGATATCATGACGGGAGTTCTCCTCACTGTCTTCAACACGACTTTAAAATACAAATTATGGTGTTAAAAAAATTACTCCAATACAATCTTCAAAATTAACTCTGCATAACATATTATAAACACCCCTCACAACACTTTATGCTTGGCCTTTAAATCACACCATTCAATATTATTTTACCACAACCAATGCACAGTTCAGGTATAAAAAATCAATGCAACATTCAACGCACTGAGGTTGAAATGAATTGCTTGAAGGAGACATCATATGGAGACCGAAATGAACTGCTAATACAGTCAGTGCATGTTGCAATCAACACAAGGTATGAACGACCACCGTATAAAAAGGCAGCAATGACCCTTTCAAGCATTATTCCGTTCTGCAACAGTCAAACTCTTCTAGTTCCATTCATCGCATGACCCTCATAAAAACAACGTGCATAGTGACAAAGGCATTCTCGTGCTACTTCAATGCATAGCTCCAATACATTGTAGAGATTACACTTGAATTGATACAAAGGTACAATGCATGGCATTCCCTTTCTAGCCTATGGACCTCGATGGACTCAAATGCATAGAGATTTGAGATTCAAAGAAGAATCTGAAACAAAAATTGAGTGGGAGGAAAGCACGGTATGTATTCAGCAGACAGAACACAGAGCAGGGACAACTCTGAGTGAGAGCAGGAAAATAATCGGAGTTACACAAGAGCAGAGAGCTAAATTTGGGAGTTGGCTCTCATACCATAGCATTCTAGGAGTAACTCCTCAAATTTGAATTAACTTGTATTAAGAAAAAATATGAATATATATAACTAGAAGGAGATTTTGAGTTTCATCTCGCAGTGTCTTCATCCTCCAACTTCCTTTTATTTTTACTATTTACAATATTTACATCAGTTTACCTAATCTCAAAGATTAGGTGTCAACAACCATTGAGAATCTAAAACAAGGTTGGATATCCTGTAGTGTAGTAGGTTGTATGTAGCTCCAACACATGCATTTTTTGTCACCATCAAGGTAAGAAGGAATAGCTCAGCAGAAAATTGCTAGATTTTGCAGAAAACATTTGAGAGGAATTACTATTCTTAAACCTAGGGCACACTTATAGACAATCCTTGCTTTCTAGGCATATTGATAGTTTTAATTTTTATCCTAGAGAGTGAAGCCTTATTTTGGGTGATATTTAACCATGTTTACCATGTGTTAACCCCTTCTATTCTTCGATCTAGCCTACTTTCAATTTTAGATTTGTGATGTGTTATTCATGTCTCACACTTATGTGATGTTTGGAGGGTTATTTCTTAAAATTCCATTTATTATTACTGGGAAATGTTTTCCCTCAAATCCTTTTAATTCCCCTATTATTCTCTTATGCATGTGTCATTCATGGGGCACAAGCTTTGAAGCCAGTGTTGGCATGGAGGTTTTTAATTACAAGTTGAAACTATACTAAGAGAAATATTCACTTTAGAGGATTATAAGGGTATGACTTTGTGCCATTTTCATTACATTGCATATTATTAAGCTAGAACACCTTTGAGGATTCTCTTCTTAGCATGACATGGAGCATTTCACTTAAAGGCTTCCTAGAGTTATTTCTAGAGATTCTGCCTGTCTCTATTCTTGGATTTTGTGTTAGCGCTGGACTTTTCTATGTTCAAAATCCTCTATTATTACTTTTCTCATCTTCTATAAATTATTGTACCAGAAATGGAGTAAATCATCAATGTTTCTTATTTCCCTCACTGCTTTGTATTTTCTCCTAGCGAGTTTGTGATTGAGTGGTAGTGGTAGTATGCAAGTATTAGTTGAATAACTCCACATTCATCATTATGTTTTTTTCTCATCCTGTGTGATTTGGAGACGTTGAAGAGTCTTGGCTTTACCAAGATATTTTAGAATGATTGGTGTGTTCATCTTTGCTCTAGAACTTGATTTTCCTTCAAACCTTGGCAATAACAATCTATCAAGTATCAACAACTTTCTTATCTACCATTCTTTTTGTTCAAAAATGTGTAACTAGGTTCAGTCTTCATAAATATGAAACGTACTTTTTGATTCTTGTAATTTGTAAAATGAAAGAAAATTATTATTATTATTTTTGGAGCATGGGTTTCATGCTCAAGGTCTTTTATTTTATAGGTCAAGCACCCATTGATTGCTTTTATGGTTTGTCCTAGGTCAAGAAATCAAAATATTTATTATCATAAGTTGAAGACCCCTTCGGACACATTGTAACCTGTAAAGAAAACTATTTTTGTCTTTAAAAGTGGAAAAATACCCTTCAAGCCCAAGTCGGTCTGACAACTGGCAAGTCAGCCTAAAATGAGGAGCCTATATAAAGGAGGAAATTTGAATAAATTCTATCACTCATTCAAGTAAAGGAAGAAGAAGAAGAAGGTAGCGGAAAAGGAATATGGCAAAGAAGACTTGGTTTTAGGCTATCTCTCTCTCACACGTGCGAAGTAAAGCTAGGGTTTCTGCAGCAGATCTAAGGTTTTCCTCTACAAGTTCGATCTTGAAGAAGAGAAGGTAAGAAGGTCAAGTGAAGGTCACAAGAAGCCATCCTTAAGCTCCATAAGTCAAAGAAAGCCAAACGAAGGTCTAAGGAATCCCTGGGAGGCTAAAAGAAGATCACATGTGTGGTAACAGTAACTGCAAGAGGGCCAAAAATTTCAGGTCTGTAGTGGAGGCTGAAATTCTACAGCTAGGGATTGCAGTCTTGTTAATGGAAGAGATTTGACTTGGCTTGACTTGGACAAGGAAAGAACATCATTTCGAAAGGTTGGACTTGGTCTTGGAGGGTCTTCATCTTGATCTAAGGTCTTGGAATTCGTCGATTGAAGAATCTATAAGGAAGAGAAGAGATTTGCAGGTTTTCCTCTCAAGTGGAGAGGTTTTGGCTCTCGCTTATAGCCTATATTTTGTGCTCTTGTTCTTCTTGTTTTGGTAGTTGTTTAATGATACACAAACATAATAATAATAAGATAAGTAAAAATAAATCACAAGCAGTTATCAAAGAAAGAGAAATCACTTTAATCATTGCCCTATAAATTTCTCAACATACTTGAATTCAATTGTGTCAAAAATTACATGCTTGACAAGAAATTGTAGTAGAAATCGAATAGTTTAATTTTCCCTTAAAATAAATAAATCGAATCAATTTATTCTATTAATCAAATAAATAAATCAAATCAAATCAAAGACTCTCCCATTAATATTTCTAATGAGTTGGAGTGTTATGATCCATACTAAACTTTGTGCTATCTTTTCTGAA
Organism: Pinus taeda; assembly: GCA_000404065.3. Classification (NCBI taxonomy): domain Eukaryota; kingdom Viridiplantae; phylum Streptophyta; class Pinopsida; order Pinales; family Pinaceae; genus Pinus; species Pinus taeda. Next base: position 48,896 of record APFE030453375.1, on the reverse strand, counting down.
GTTTTATATATAGGATTTCTTTAGTTTCTTCAAGCATATTTATTACAACAGAACTCTAGACTTAGATTCCCTTTTTGGGAAGGTCCTCTTTTGTTATATTTACTAGCTTGGTCCTAGTTTCCCTTTACCAGCAAGATCCAATGTTTTTTGTTTGTTAGAAGGAAAAATAGAGAATAGTTTGTTTGTTTTCTGCCTCTTATGACAATAATTACAAGGAAATAAGTAGGATTTCATGAAAGAATACTTTTGTGTAATAATATCTTTCTTTTTGATAATTTAATGCAACATAAACCCTAAGATTAAGAAAGAAAGAAAAAAAAAACTAAATTATATAAAATCTTAGTTTTTTTTTGTCTGGATAAGCATAATGATGGAAAGGAAATAATTGTAGATACATAAAATGCAAACTAAAATAAAAACATTTATAAAATTTATTTATTTATAAGCGTATACGCTAGTCCATTTTCGACATGTTGTTTGATTGACCAAAGTCAATACTATATCGTTTGACTCAACTCATTCAAGCAATTCAAAACAAATTCAAAGGTAAAGGATTTAACGCGTAGCGAAAATTTGAAATGCTATAATATATAGAAAATTTTCACAGCAATGAAGCTCCTCCCCAACCCCTATCACCAAATTCTGGTTTAGCTCCATGGATGTTGTGAGTGAGGGAATGGCTTATTAAAGAATCTAGGTTGTTTAGTAATTTTTTACGAGATAAAAAATTACAAGGAATGTATCTTAAAAGACAAATATCATATAAAACTGATATATTTAACAATATTTTATTTCATAAATTTCTAATTCAAGTTATTAGAAAATATTTAATAATAATATATTTTAATAATATATATTCAAAATTTTTCTGGTTTGTGATATTAAAACTAAAATGTTAATTTAATAATTATCTTAAAAAATTCAAAATTTTGTTCAATGCAATGCAAACCTCTCCTATTTCAATAATATTATATTAAATTTTAAATAATTAAAAAATGTATATTTGATTTATTTAATCCTATCATATTATATCATATATTTATATAAAAATTTTATATTCATGTTATAAACTTAAAATATATGTTAGGAAACAAATACCATGATAATTAGGAAGGCAAATTTATCTTTATGTTAAAGGAGCAGTAGCACTAAATAAGGCAAAACTTCCCAAACAAGCATTAGTTTAAACTATCATTTAAAAATATGATACGGGTTTATTAGTCCCTACCTGGGACTATTAGCGATCGATCGATCGCTGACAACCAATTAATAACCAAAAAATTTTATGTTTCCCAAATTTTATCCAAAGTTTTCGAACATCAATTTAGCGTGCTACACAATTTATCCAAAGTTTTCTTTTTTACCTCTTATTGGAAACTTCGCGCATATCGAGGGAAAAATACACCTGCAACGCTTTTCGTATCCAAAGTTCGTAAATGAGTTTTTAACAAGTTTTTTTATGCAAAGTTTTTAAAATGGTGGTTTTCTTAACACGGTTTTCACATTATGTTTTTTTATCTTTGTCATTAAAAAGGCGGCAGGGAAGCAATAGACCATTTCTGCCTTCCGTTACTATTCGCCATGCTAATACCTGAAATATGTGACCTTCGCCATGTTAATACCCTGAAATATGTGACCTTGACTAAATAAAGGTGGCGTTGCTACCCTGCCCATTGATCGAGCGTTGGATGCATGCAATGCACGTGTCGACACCCCTAGGTGATGAACAAACGTCTGTATTTGTGTTAAGATATCCCCGATGTCTGTATTTTCCAGAGAGAGAGCCCGCGGTTCTTCTAGTTTCTCTTCAATGAAGAATATCAATTTTCTTTGGTATTAAATTGTTGCTTCCATTTTTTTTCATATGCAATATTTCTTATGTCAAAATTCATATAGATATTATGTAATAATATGGCCTTACCGATGGTAAATTCTCCTCTGATAACCTGGACAAGAGGATTAAATTCTCTAAATTCAAGTACAAGCTCCAAAATCTCATCACAGAAGTTCAGCAACTTCGAGTAAAATGAGGCTCCAGCGCTCTTTCTGTTTTTTGCATACCTGAAATGTACGCAAATTTCACTGATTATGTTATTTGACAGAAAAAAGAGCAAAATACGAGGAGAGACTTGGAAATTCTCGTCCAGGTCCGTACAATTAGAGGTTCTGCGTAAATACTCCTTACTTCGGGTTATTTGTAGTAATTTAGGTGCTTCTTTTTAAGCTTTATCGTAATGTCACTATGCTTTAATGCAGAAGCAGAGAAATGATGAAGTCGAGCAGCATAAAAAATGTGCACTCAAGCTGAGGAGGAGAAGAAGGAGGCAGAACCTTTTGCAGTGCCGACTGCGGGCGCGTTCTATATGCACGATGATCAGTTTCGCGACAACGGTGGTGCAAGGCCCAGGTATGTGTGTGTTTTTAGGATTCTAGTTGCAGTATTTGGTTCGTGGTTTAATGAAAATTGTCTATCTGTATTAGGCTGTGACCAGATGGGTTGTTTTTGTGTTTTTATTGTTTTTTAGTTTTTTCTAAGTGAGGAAGTTGTGGATCTTCAATGCCAGGGCACTATCGTCAATCATTGTTCATGGCCCAGCAATTTTCAATTCGTAAGAATGTGGGTGACAAATAAGCCCTGAGCTTCGCCAGTTAAAAGTCAAAGTGGTCATGACTTTAATGCCCTAACAACTTTCAATTAGTACTTTCTAGTTTGTATGTTGTGAGTTTTCTTGATTCGCATTTGTGCCGTAAATGTATTCAAATTTTGTTTATCTATACAATCCTTTGAGATCTACCTGGTCTATTGCCAGAAACCAAATAAAAATTTAATTTTAATGAGAATTTAACCCATAATTTGACTTTAAATGTCTGGTTTTCATGGGTTTTAGGTTGTGCTTAGTAATCCATAACCAAAAGTTATTGTACAGACTGTGAATGGTCGAGAAAGACAATCATTAGCATGCTAGGATTAGTGGGTTTGCTTATTTGGTTTATCGTGTTCATATTCATAGAGGAATATCAACTGAGATTACTATATCTACCCTTAAAAGGTTGCACAGGGATTACTATATCTTCATGCCGAAATAGCCGCAGCTGGCAAAGTCCGTTCGAATTTGGAAAACAAGGTACGGCAAAGGTTCAATCTCTGTAGAGAAAATGGTAAAGAATGGGAAAAATTATAACTGAGGATTCCTGTGTGAAAGAAGCTGGTTTAAAAATTCCATATATATATATAACTACATTAGATAAATTTATACAATTTATATAACGTTCTTTGTATGGTGTCTTAAAGAATGGAATAAAATGTATGATCACGATGCTCATAATTAGCAAGAAACGGAACTCTATAAAGTGATTTTGCTCTGATGTTAGAAATTAGAGAGATATCTAAATTAGAAGTTTCAGAAATCATAGTACCGTACCTTGATTCGCTTGTAGCAGAGAGTGTGGTTGAGCAGCTCCGGTGCACCTCAAGTAAGTAAACAGACTGCTCAGGTTCCTTTACCCATATTCTAGTATTTTTGCTTGAAATCAAAGTGTTGTTACGCCGAAGCATACCTTATACTAGTTCCTGAGCCCCCTGTTTCCAAACTGAGCAGTCCCGTGTCGGGCACTGCTCCCTTTTTTTATCAACATTATTATACTATTTTTATAATAATACTCTCCCATTTTTGCATTCCCATGATTTCGTGCATAGAGATAGTGGGCTCGCAAGCAAATCGGCATATGACAACATTATTGGACAGCCCGATTTGTTTGACAAGCAGCGGCTGACCTTAAGTACTGCTAATTAATGTCAAGCTTGGCGAAGTTTGCAAGCGTGTGTTTCCCTTTAAGTTGTCTGGAGAGGTAATAGCGAATGTATTCTTCATGCTTGAACTTCCTGTACAAGCACGGGTGTTGTTCATCCATTAGTTTTGATGCTGGAGCCACCTCCACATCCATACCTGCACTGTAGAACAGCGCAATTGAGAGTTTTCCTCTCTCTGCGCTTGTTACTGCACGATGCTCCACACTTTTATATCTCTCGTTTATCATTACCTGCGTACAGAATAGACCATATGAGAGTAACACCATGATTGGACCTTCAGAAATTTTATCAATGTCTGCAACAAAATCTAGGCAATCCAGAATGCCCAAGTCCTCAAGTATTGGGATGATTACCTCCAGCAAATCCCCAATGTTTACAACAAGGCCATATGGAATGGGTTCCACAGGAATCCATTGATTATCTTTCCGGACATGCAAGCCTACTGTTTCGTCATCCTGCAGGACCAATGTTATTCCTCCTCCATTAGAGTGAGGACTCAAACCCAGAACAAGCTCTGGTGTAGGGCAAGGAGGGTACAAATTCATGTGCATCAAATTCATGGGCTCTGACCCAAACTTCTCCTTGAAATAATGAGTAGCCTCCAGATTCAAGTTTTATCGTGGCCGCGCATGGCTTCATATGCTTTCTGACTCTTGCCACGACCTCTCAATTCGTGGCACCTTCGTCGGTCACGCACCTCAATCCCACTAACATTCAGATTTACCTATATGCTCTCGAATGTAAAATTTTCAACTATTTGACCTTTTTAAATTTCACATTTTTACTTTGCTACGAAATTTTTTATCATTTAATTTATTAGATAAACTTTCTAAATGACATATCTACCTTCTTGCCAAAATTGAGAAATGTATATGTATATATTAAAACAGAAAGTTGTATCTGAGCTCACTGCGAGTGTACATCAAAGGAGTTTTCTTGCCTAGATAAAACATGGCTAATTATTTCTGTAGAACTACCTAAGATTTTATGGAAAAATTAATCTTTTTATAAATTATATTACCAGCTTTTATGGCTAAATCATTTCTTTTACACTATTAAGATTGAAAAGATAGAAAAAGTAAATCACATAATAACACAAATAATTTATAATTAATCACACAAAAATTTACAATTACAATAAACACTGGAATATTTAAACTTTTCCCTGCCAATAACTTACCCAAAATCATTTAACATACAACTACAGACTAAATTCTGCTTTGATTAAAATAAAACTTAATTCAGTTACCTTCCTCTCTAATTTTAACCAGCTCTTCGGGTTGGAGTAATTAGCTATTTTAACGAAAACTTGCTGCTCTTGAAAATATAACAATTTATGATTTACATTCATTGATGTTTACGTGTGAGCAGCATTGGAAGCCTTGGGGAAAATAATGCCAGAGACACCGTTTCAAATGTGGTGGTTTGTGGAGCTAAGCTGACTGATACAACCAATGGACTACGTATAAAAACATGGCAGGTAAACAGAATGTCAAAACCTAATTCTGGTTCACAATTCCTCTAATTTATTCATTCAAGAGCTTTTGAATTCAGCGTTCTTGAATGATTTAAGAGTTGCATCCAGTGGAAGAATTGATCATCCATGCAATCTCAAGACGTAATTTTGTTGTTACAGGGGGGTTCTGGATATGCCCAAAATATCAATTATGAAAATGTGATAATGAACAATGTCTCCAATCCCATCATCATTGACCAGTATTACTGTGTCCCTGCACAGGCATGCAGAAATCAGGTAAGTGGTATTTACGAGTACATTTAATTTTTCTTTATTTCTTCGATCATCATTTCACTTCAAAATTTTCTGGTGATCTTTAAATCTCAACGTTGTTGTGGTGTATATAGAGTTCGGTTGTGTATGTCAACAACGTCACCTACAAAGGTATCAACGACACATCAGCAACGCCACAAGCAATAAAACTCGCCTGCAACAGAACTGTTCCATGTACAAATATTGTGATGGCACTTTCCTCTATTAAATTAAGTACTGCAAACTACTCAGAAGCAATATGTTAGCATACCAGGTAAACTTTATAAATACTACCAAACTATATGAACTTTAAAATGAATTTATATTGTTTGAATATGGAAGTATGGCATAGTGCTATACAAAATCTACTGATAACTAGCTATGATGAGAGCTTTGCTAATCAATGGACAGTGTGTGTTATTAATTTCTGGCTCCGTACATTGCCCTCGAGACACCACAGAGGTTTGTATTGCATTTGGTATTATTTTACCTATGTTTCTGTTTATTGTTAACTGTACAATTTGCTTAAATTTTTTGCATGTTATTAAACAGATTTGATCCAATCTTATTGCCCCTTATTCAGAGATATGTCTCTTGCAATGGGCATGAGCCAGAGCAACATCAGTTAATAACCATTTAAAACAATGGCTGGCTTGTTCTGAAACTGTTGCTTCTATGCTTCTTTTCTACCTGTCTTGCTTATTCTCATTTTATAGCTTCCTTACAATAAGTTATACAACCAAAGTATTTGTTCTAACTGCACTTTGGTACTCTTGGATTGCTTTTCCTTTCTCCAATCCTGCGTTTTCTGCATATTTTTATCATAAATTAGATCTGGTATCTGTGGACAACAGCAAGGTTGTCCTTATTTCAACATATTTTTAAATGGTAACTCAAGAATATCTCTTACTCTTGGTTTAAACAATCAATTATCAGATGTCAATCCTGTGCATCAAAAGGTAACTTGAGTAAATCTAAAGTACCCTATTCATGGTTCTCTAAGGAAATTTTCAAGCCCTAACCTGAATTTTTGTAACAAATTACACATTGAATTTGGCATGTTGCAGAGAGCATTTGTATTGTTGTTGTGGCAGACCCCTGAATTTTTGTAACAAATTACACATTGAATTTGGCATGTTGCAGAGCGCATTTGTATTGTTGTTGTGGCAGACCCCGGCAGGGACTACCGCCACGGCAGTCGCTCTCTTGTTTAACATGTATTCAATATGTTTTTCCAAATTAAAATTTTCAAATAACTGTCATTATGAAATAATTGTTTTCTTCCCAACATCATTTGTGAAATATGAACATAGTAATATTAAAATATTTTTTTATGTATATAGTGATTTGACAAAAAAATATTAAAATAAATGTTATAATGTGTTGAATTTAATATAATTTTTTAGTGTCAGAATGGGATGAACACAGTCTTTCATTAAACACATTCAATGTTTCATTATGATGATGAAAAAATAATAAGAGTACATGAAGAGAAAAATTAGATAAACGTTTGCAAAGTCTAAATTAATTATAGAATCGGTTAGGCTCAACACACGAGGAAGAAGGAACGCCTAATGCAAGGAAGAATGATGTTGTGATTTGACAAACAAAAATCAATAACATAATGTGATGGAAAAAATCAATTACACAATATGATAAACAAAAATCTATTTATCAAGGTGACAAATAAAAATCAATATCGTAATGTGATGAACAACAATCAACGTCTCTTTGTGATGAAAAACAATTGACAACATAATGTGACTACCAACACTAAATATTCTTATGTGATGAACAAAAATCAATGTTGCAATATATCGAACAAAAATCCATGTTGCAACGAAAATTGATGTTGTGATGTGCTAAACAGAAACCATCATTGTAATTGATGTTGCAATGTGATGAACAAAATTCATCGAAAACCCACCACCATCAACCAATTTAAAAATCAATATTGTGATGTTATGAAAAAAATCATCATTGAAATTTGATAATAAAAAAATCATACTATGACGAACAAATATCCACAATGCATTTTGACAAACAAAAACCAATGTTGTAATCAAAGAACAGATATCCACAATGCATTTTGACAAACAAAAACCAATGTTGTAATCAAAGAACAAATATCCACAATGCGTTTTGACAAACAAACAAAAAATGTTGTAATCAAAGAACAAATATCCATGCCGCATTCTAATGAACAAAAAGGAATGTCATCATGTCATGAGAAAATATCCATGTTACATTCTAACAAACAAAAATCAGTGTTGCATTCTAACGAACAAATATTCACATCGCATTCAGACAATAAAAAAATCCACATTGTTTTATTACAAACAAAAACCAACATCGCAATATGAAAAACAAGAAATTATTGTTGTCTTAATGTGATGTACAAAAAATCATCGTCGCATGTGACGAACAAAAGATGATATCACTATGTGACAAACAAACTATAATGTACCAATGTGATGAACTAAAATTGGCATTGCAATGTTATGCACAAAAATCATCATCGCAATGCAATGGAAAAAAATCAAGGTTGTAATGTGATGACTAAAATTATGAATTATTTTTATCAGCAAAAGTCAATGTTGTGGTGTGACGAACAAAAAAATAATGTATGAATGAGACAAACAACAAAAAAACATCATTGCAATGTGATGAACAAAAAGTGATGTCACAAGGTGATAAACAAAAAATGATATCACAATGTGGCAAACTGAAACAATGTTGTAATGTTATGAACTAAAAATCATTTTTGCAATGTGATACAAACAAAAAAATCAACATCACATTTTGATCAACAAAAATCAATGTAACAATGTAATGAGCAAAAAACAACACCGTAATTGGCCAACAATAAATGGTGTCGCAATGCAATTGATTTATCAAATAGAGTCAACAATATTTAACTTGATCAACCATGGTCAAACATGATCACCCATGCTCAACTACATTAACCATAAAAAATATGGTTAACCATGGTCAATTTGGTCAAACCATGTTTTTCCATGGTCAACCAAAGTCAAACATGGTTAAACCTAGGTCAACAATGGTTTGTATGTTCAAACATAGTCAACCATATGTTGATCATAGTCAACCATTGTCAAACATGATCATCCATGCTCAACCATCATTAACCATAAACAATATGGTTAACCATGGTCAATTTGGTTAAGCCACATTTTTCCATAGTCAAGCATGGTTAAACCTAGGTCAACCATGGTTTATATGTTCAAACATGGTCAACCATATGTTAATCATAGTTAACCATGGTCAATGTGGTCAAACTAGTGCCAACCACGGTGAAAATGGTCACTCACGATCAAACCAAGGTCAAATGTGGTCTTCATGGTTAAACACGGTGAATGTGGACAACCATGGTTAACTAAGGTCAACCATAGTCAAACATGGTTGAACATAGTCAACCATGGTTTTGCATGATCAAATGTTGGTTAAGCACAATCATCATGGTCCAACTTGTTGAAAATGGTCAAATTGTGGCCAACCATGGTTTGGTTGGTCAACATGGTCATCTATATGTCGACCATGGTCAACCATGTTCAACCATTCTCACCATAGTCATCCATGGTCAACTACAAGTAATCATTGTCAACCATGGGCAACATGGTCAACCATGGTTGATGATCATTAATCATGGTCAAATCATACTCAACCATGGTCAAACTAGGATCAACCATGAACAACATGGTGAGCCATGGTCAACCATAATCTATCATGACTAATTATAGTTAAACATGGATAACCATGGTCACTCATAATCAATCATATGTTTACCATAATAAACCCTCATCAACCATGACTTGACCATATTTAACCATATTCAACGATATATTCGTACCATAATAAACCCTTATCAACCATAACTTGATCATATTTAGCCATATCCAACCAAAATTTACTAATCCTATTTATGTTTTTTTTGCCATCAACTAACACAACTACATAATTAAAAGTGATTAATATATGTTTATCAACACCATTAACTTTTTTCAAAGTAAAAAATAACATCGATCCACATATATAAACCACTTTTAATAATATAATTATATTAATTTATGTTATTATTATTACATTTAAATAAATAAATAAAATAATAAAAAAAAAAATTAATTAATTAATTAATTAAATTTAAATATATTTTTTTTATTAATAATAATTATTTCTCCATCTTAGTAAATCCTCTAACTCCAAGAATACACATGAACCTCACTTAACATGACTAAGATGTCTGATATGAGCATACTCTTACTCAATTAAGATCATACACATGAACCTCACTTAACACTTAACATGACTAATATGTTTGATATGAGCATACTCTTACTCAATTAAGATACATGGCACTGATGGACTTTTTCTTTGCCCAGCACTAAGATGTTTCATATGAGCAATTAAGATACATGGCATTGATGGACCTTTTCTTTGTAGAGCACAATGGTTGTTTTTGGTTACACAATTACATAATTTTTTAGAATCAAATAAAATTGTGTAAGATAATATTGAGATTTTTATAGATTGAATTTGTGAATTAAAAAATATATAATAGTTTAATTAGTAATGGTTGTGGAAATAAAGTATTATTAAACCAAAAGTTTTGAATTCAAATCTTGTGAAATTTTTCAATAGGAATAAGAAATTAAAAATAATAAAATTATAATCTACTAACTTACTTAAAAGTATATATATAAATCTAAATATATATAATTGATATTATTAATTACATTATAATATATAAAACAATAACAATATTCAATAATTTGCTGCACTTTCTAGCACTGAAATATTACAATACGTCTTGTAGCACTCCTGTTTTCATTCCCTGTAGCATACCCACCTTAAACAATTATCATTTAAAGTACCATATACACTCAACATGAATAAAACGTAGTGCGATTATTGACCATGGCGATAAGGCAAAAGGACATAAACATATTGATCATAGAAAATATACTTTAAAAGACGCCATTGTTCCTTGTGAATCTGTTCTTTTTTCCTCTTTCTATTATCTTCTTCTCTTTCCTGGTCACGTATTTGTATAATAGGGTTCATTCCAATTGCTAGTATTATAATCGTTTTGGTGGGTTTATTTTATTTCTAGTTCATAAATCTTAGAACATTTCGAAGATTTAAACTGATAGAACATTCTGAAGATTTAAATGTTTCTATTAAAATATTTCAAAATTTTAAATCTTTTTAATGACCTTACTTTGAAATTTTTTTATTAAAATATTTCGAAAATTTAAATTTTTTAATGACCTTAGTTTTTCAAGAGTTTGTCAAATAAATTTCTTTAAAAAGTTTAGGAAGATAAAATTTCCTTTTTACGGTATCAATTTGAATTTATAAGGGAAGAAGTTAGGAAACTCGCTCAAACTGTACTAAAAAAATCATAATAATGACACTACATCCATCTTAAAATCATAATAATGACACTACATCCATCTTAAATGATTGACAACTTGGAATAAGGCACTTGGAATAATGTGCTTTATATGTGGTTTCTTTGAAATGAATATTAAATTATAATAAATGTATTCTGTGGGTTTATTTTACAATAATATTTTTCATCAAAAATTATAGTGGTAAAAATTTAATTTTCATAAAATATTTGGAATATTTTTAATTAAAATTAAATAGAGAATTGATATTTAATATATTGAATAGAGAATTGTTTTTTTTCAAAATAATTATGATTTTATTGAATGTATATAGTTTAATTAATTTTTTTTTTTAATTATAATAATAGTAATAATAATAATAATAATTTAAAATTTATTATAATTTTGTCCATTTTTTATGATTTTTTTAATTTTGAAAATATTAAATATAGTATTAAAAATACTTTGTGATTAATGATATTTATCATGTTTATTAATTTTTTAATTATATAACATATTAATATAAAATATATTTAAATACCTAAATCAGCCATAATTTTTATTAATTAAAAAATAGAAACTATTGTATTAAGCTAAAATCATTATATTATAATTATATTAATTTTTTTAAAATTTTAATTAAATTCAAACATTTTAAGATAAAATTTCTTTCCTATTAAAATTAATATTCAACATCATAATAATTAATATGAAAATTTTCATTAAAGAAAGGGTAGTAGTTCAAGTGGTAGGAAGTGGGTTTAATTCTCTTTCCTTTATCAATTTTGAGACAATTTATGATAAGTCAAATATAGCATCATCTTATGTTTGCTTAAGTTGTCAAGCTTTGTTATTTTATTTGAGTGTGATTTAAATTATATAAATATCTTATTTCAGAGTGATTAAATTTATACTTACATGAATATTGAGATAATTTTCCATTAATAAATCAAAATTAAAAGCATGGCCCAAATTTAGCCTCTTTTCAAAGTATATCTTATGGAAAATTCCTTATATGTGATAGTAACAAAAGCTTCAATTGGATATTTGACTACCCATAAAACAAGACAAATACCCATTAAAGGGATTCCTCGTTCCAAGCCTAGATTAAGAAAGTTGTTAATGGACACACTATATATGAATATTTCATCATCATCCTTGAGGAGAAAGAATCAATGGGTAATGCTATGGAATGTAAACTTGAACTTTTTACATAATATATGGGTTTAGAATTCACTATGCCAAATGTAGTGTTGTAGGAAATTCCATGAGATACTCTTGAATGGATATTAGATCAATGATGGTCATTCATATAGCCATAATAAATATTTAGGTTCGTTGGAATCCATCTTTCACTTAAAGCACTATATAAGGAACTATTATAAATCGTTATTTATAAAGTGGAGAAAAAAAATGAAAAAGATTGAATAAACTTTTGTTCAGAACTCATGACAAGTTAGAATGTGTCATTATTAAGGTGTTGGGATTTGTTATTTTCTTCTTATTTATGATTGAAGCTTACAAAAGCATTGACATAACTTTCAATTGACAAATGAAAATCAAAAGACATGAGATCCTTTTGGCCTACCTATAAAATATGTCCATTGCAATGTGTGAAGACAACTAAAGCTTTAATGGGATATATGTAGAAAGGTTCATTAAGAAATTCCTTCTACCAAATCAAAAATTGAAAAATTAATAAATGAACACTTTATGAATGAACAATTCATCGCCATCCTTGAGGAGAAAGAATTAATTGAAAAATGTTATAAGATGTAACCAAATTCTTTTTGCAATTTATAAATTTAAATCTCAGTAGGAAAAAATTTAGTGTTGTACACAAAGTCCATATGTTACTCTTAAATGGATAGTAGATCAAAGATGGTCATTTATTAAACCATAATAAATATTCAAATTCACGGGAATCAATATCTCCTGGAATATCTAAGGAATCGGTGAAAATAGTTATTTAAAGAGTAGAGAGAAAAAAATGGTTGATTAAGCCTTTATCAAGGACTTATGATATCTAATTTTAATGAACCATCGCCGTGGGCATGTTTAAGGTGTTGGGATTTGGTATTTTATTTTTGTGTGAGAAGGATGTTAGGTTTGTAAAAGCATTGAAATGCTTTTCTATTAACAAATGAAAAATAAAAAGATGAAGCCTCTTTTAAACTATTTAAGAGAACCCGTGACGAATTTGAATGGGCCATAATCTTGTGTTTCATTAAGGTGTTGGGTATTAGTATTCTCTTCTCGTTTCATTAAGGTGAGGTGTTGGGTATTAGTATTCTCTTCTCGTGTGATTAAATTTATGTTTGTGAAAGAGTTGACATCATTTTCGATTAACATTAGTTGGTTCGAAACGTCGCCCAAATCCTAATAATGTGATTAATCCGAAAGACATCTATCTACATAATGGATCACAGAAGTCTTCGATCTAACATGAGTTCTAGTGGTAGTTAGCGAGTTTAATTCCCCTTTTTTAAATTTTATTCTCCAAAAACATATTAACATATTCTACAAAAATTTGAACATATTAAAAAATATAATTCTTATAAATGTAAAAAAATAAATAAATTAATTATTTTTAACATCATGATTAATTAATTAATTAAATTAATTGATATTATCCAAATAACCAATAATTAAATTTTGATACTTTTAAATTAAAATTTTGACTATCATTTAACAAAAGTGTACTTGATTAGTTTTTAAAATAAGATTATTTTAACATTAAATTTATTTTTTTTTTAAATATAATTAATATTACAAATTTAAAGTATAAATTAATATCATAAATATTTATCACTCGATATATTTAAATGTCATGTATGTAAATGGACAATATATAGATTTAATAATAACAGCAACAAAAAAATTGGTACGATACTTATCAAAATAGAACTAAATATATTTAAATATCATGTATATCAATGGAGAATATATAGTTTTAATAATAATAACAAGCTTTTGTTAGAGCAAAAAAATGATACGGTGCTTATTAAAATAGAATTAAATATTAGATGAAATGTCTTCTTACTTTGATTGGCGAAACAACATAGATGTAGAGTGAGTCTCTTCGTGATCCGGATTTAAACAAGAACGCAACAAATTACAGAGATAACCATAAACATATAGATGCAGTGGAAATAATACATCATTTCATTAATGTAAAATACTGAAATATGCTTACAAACAGAGTTGGAAATAAACCAGTAGGGCATGGTAGCTTATCTCTGAGAAGAGATGTGGCGCTACATGCCTGAAACTGTCTTACATGAGGCTCGAAAGCCTATTTATTGTTGAGAAACAATGGAAAACCCTTAACATTCCAAAACCTAACCCTAGAAGATGAAACACCAAATTGTGGGCCCCGTTTGGGTAAATTGGTACATCAACTTCCCGGAGTCATAACTTTGGCATATGATCTTCGTTTGACGCGCATAGTATCTCGTTAGAAAGATCTATTTGAGAACTACAACTTGGACCTATGTTGCTCCTAGTTTTCCCCAAAAAATATCGTTTAGGGCCTCAAAATGGCTCCAAAAGTTCAGGACCCGAAAAACTGCTAAAAATAGTAAATTGGGCTACAATTAAGGAAACTGAAAAGTTGAAAGAAACAGTGGTGGGGGTCCAAGTGGATTTGGCAGGTGGCCACCAATATCCACCTGGATCATTCCTTCCCCCTTAGGAAGCAATGGTCCCCATTGTGTTGAGTTCCTCCATGAGATAAGGAAACTTCTGTTGAACTTGGTCCCTGGTGAGCCACTTGCCCTGGTGAAGGAGTTGGCCTGCTTTGAAAACTCGATACAATTGGATATTCTGTTGGCGAGTGTGCTTGATCTGTGTCCATGATCCGATCAGCGGCAGCTTGTTCCATGCAATTTGGATTTAACTCTGTGGGTGTGAGTTGTTATGTAATGTCGGATGTGTCTAGTAATGGTGGAAAGTATGGCCGAAGGCAGTCCACATTGAACACTGGGTGCAGGTCAAGGAATGGGGGAATGCTGAGCTCAAATGCATTGTCTCCCACAGCCTTGGTAATGGTGTAAGGACCATCTCGAAGTGGTTTGAGTTTTCGATAAGCTCTGGTAAGGCGTTCCTTTTGCAAATGCAACCAGACTTTGTCGCCCACCTAAAACTTGTGTGGCACCCGATGTTGATCATGTCACTGCTTGTACTTGGCATTTGATTTCTCCAAAATGTGATGGACCTGTTAGCGAATATGTTGGATGTGCTCAATGAAGCTGTTTTCCTTATCTGTTTCGGACTGGACATCAGTCGAATCTACATGAGTAGCTGTAAATGGCATGGCCACATCAATGGGACATAGTGGCTAGAATCCCAAGCCCACCTGAAAAGGGTTGTGGCCAGTCGAGCTGTGGAGAGCCCGGTTGTATCTGTGTTGAACATAGGGGAGGCTCTCGTCCCATGTGGGTGGATGCTTTCAGTTATACATGCGCAGAATGTGTACAATCATCATGTTGACAACCTCTGTCTGGCCATCAGTTTGAGGATGGAAGGTTGTGGACTTAGTGAGTTTAGTGTCGAACATCGACCAGAGACTGGACCAAAATGTACTGAGAAACCTGTTGTCCCAATCTGAGATGATAGACTGTGGGATCCCAAAGTGTACCCACACTCGTTCAAAGAAGAGTTTAGCAGTGGATTCTGCTGTGATATTCTTCTTGTAGGCAGCCATAATGGCCATCTTCGAAAACCTGTCGACAACCACAAAAACACAGTTGTTTCCATGCTTAGTGGAAGGAAGGCCTAACATGTAATCCATGGAGATGGATTCCCAAGGTCAACTAGGGGTAGGCAGCAAGGTATAGAGGCCTTGCTTCTTGATGGTCAGTCTGGCAATGGCGCAGGCAGTGCATGATCTGATGTACTTCTCAACATCCTGTCGAAGATTCGGCCACCAGAAATACTTATGTAGTACTGCTACCATTTTCTCAACCCCGAAATGTCCAATAGCCCGACTGTAGTGTGCTTCCCAAATCATCTGTTTAAACACACATGGGGAGAAAGAGAAATATGGAAGATAAAACATGCAAGTACAATTTTTATTAACAAATGATTTACATTTATAGTACATGTTGTGACCGTTGGGTTTCACATCCCAAGGTCTCTTGGACTCCTTTTGTCCATTCAGCTTCCACATTAACCCATCGAGGATTAGGTGTCCAACATTCCCCCCCTTAATCCAAAGGGTTATGTATGAGTCCAAGAAGAGAGTTGTTACTACAAAAGTGCAAAAATGCCTGGCAGCACTAGGCTGAATGTGCTCTCTGAAATGTTGGTATAAAGGGCGGTGGTTTAAGGATGACCACCAACACTGGAATGCTTAGTGCAGTTCCCAGAACTCTTCAAAACTGGCAAGAAGCTAAAGTCTTCTGCTAGAGGAAGTGCTCCTATTGTTTTGAAGAGGGAAACCTTCAACCAATAAAGGGAGGTCTCACCCCGCATAAAAGAGAGAACTTCAACCTGAAAAGGGAAGTCTCAACCTGTGATGGTTTAAGGATGACCAACAACTTTGGAATGCTTAATGCAATTCCTAGAACTCTTCCAAAACCGGCAAGAAGCTGGAGTCTTTTGCTAGAGGAAGTGTTCTCAATTTTGTTCCTGGAATTCTTCCGAAACTGGCAAAAAGTTGAAGCCTTCTACTAGAGGAAGTGTCCCAGATTGCCAACTAAAGGCATGCTCAGGGGCATCTTTGTTTCTGGCTACAACTCTGGATCTGGTATGGCAGGTTGTGGCTCAAGCTCGCTTGATGTGGCTTTGAAGCTTGTAGATGACCATCATTTCCCCCCCTGTCAGATACAAGGTGAGATGATGGAGAAAACTCAACTGCAAGACTGTTCAATACTCTAGAACAAGTTTTGACATGTGTTTGAAATATCTTCTTGGCTGTTGATGCCCATTGCCAAGAAGCGATCCATCCAAGATGAATCTTTGTTCTTGCAGGGTGTTTGTTGCTGAAGCATATGTTTGAAGAATGATTTGTTTTATGACAATGCTTACATGGATGAAAATCAAAACAATGATCTTTCAAATGGCCAACTCGGTGATAGTGTTGGCATTTCAGGATCTGTTGTTGTTGTTGTTGTTGTGGAAGAGAGGAAAAATCTGGAACAGCTAAAGGTGAACTGTCATGAATGAATCCAGCACTCTGAAACTGAATGGGCTTGGCATAGTCTGGACAAGCTTGTTGTGGACAAGTTGTTCCCAAGGTCTGATGATGGGCTTGGGAAGTGCAGATTGAGTTTCTGCATCTGCATGTACAACTGTTGCTTTATTGGGCACTGGATCTTAATGAACTTCAACAATATTGTCTTGCTGTTTATGGGAGTCTGTTTCATTGTTCTGAATAGAAACAGGTTTAGAATGATGACTCTTCTGTTTTAATTCTTTTTGCTGTAGTTTTGTCTCAAGCTGCAAAAACTCAATATTCTCCTATGCATTTTGTAGACATATTTTAATATTGAATAGAGAGGTTTTGTTGATCTTAACCATCTCATCAACAGTGGAATGTATCAGAGTATTTAACAACTCTAATGCATTATCAAGTCTGGTCATTTTCTTCATTATCTTATACGTTAAAGAAACTGATCACAGCTATCAACTAGTGAAGAAGAAGCAACAATCACTCACAATTCGATGTCACTGCAATATCCTTTATAAATGTCAGCAAATGGTCAGTGTGCAACATAAAAGATTACAATCATCCCACCAAACTCTTTATGTAGCAGTGGAATCAAGGAATCAATGCGCTATAATGAGTTTTAAATACAATGCTACACTGGAGCAGCAGCAACTGCAAACTTGCTTGGATCCTTCAAATACTCGTTCACTCTTCAACGTATATCAACACTTCAGTATCAGCGAGTGAGAAGAATATACAGCCACAAAAACAGCCTCTAAATGGCATCCAAATTGTGACAAACTCATTCTAGTATGGTAGAAATTGACCCAGAATACCAACAGACCAACCAGCAGCAATATATTAAGTAACTCGGTAACTATGTTTGAGCTCCTCCAAGTACCACACACAAACACTTTATAATTCGGCTTTGCTTGTGGGTAAACTAGGGAACCAATTAAAAATTTCAATTCATATACCATGAATAACTCAATGTTTCACCACACATTAAAAATAAACCAATGCACTGAGGCTCAATGTTGCAGTGGAGACAACGACCAGGACATTCCAAATACTTTCTATTCAAACTTTGACTGGGTGAAATTCCTTTTTTCTCTTAAGTTATTGCAAAGAATCTTCAAGATTTCATTCCATCGAACACAAATAAATGAATAAACCAAACTAATATATATATATATATATAATATATAATTTATATATATTATATATATATAATTGGGAAGGACGCACCCATAGCTCTCAAGCATGTTGCCATTGATGATGTGGCTACATAGAACTTCTTTACAGATACGCTGTCCAGGTCGATGCAATTTGGAATTTCTGTTCTGCCAGTTGCGAGAACGACCAATTTGGAAAACTAAAACAATGAACAGAAAACATGCACATTTTCGACCATTGTTCAAAGCCTGCAGTTCACCATTCAATGCACATACTGGAATGGCTTTCAATGCACCATTCCCACACTACATTCCCAGGGGCCAGCATTCAATGTTGTATTCAACACTCCATTCCCAAGTTGTATATGAACCAACACATGTACTTCAACAGAGTTCAACCAACGCACAGAGAATAATATACGCACTGAGATATTCAATGCGCCTTCATCGCACATACCAGACTACAGACTCCTCTTGTGGCGGTGCTTTGAAATTATGAGGGTCACTTTGCCTTTTCTCTTCTCACAACATTTGCTGCTACGCAATTTACAACGCTCACTCTGACGCAGTTTTAGTGTTACAATCAGCGAAATAATGGAAACAGTGAAACAAAGTGAGCATTGGGACCTGTCATAGTCAGATCATGATTTATTTACATTTCCATAATGCAGAGATGATTTACGATGTGAACAAATGGAGAACGTTATTTTTTAGAAGAGTGGGTGAGATCAATGATACATAAAATGTTCTTTTCAGTAATGGACAGATGCCAAAGTAGCGGATGGCAGCATAAGGAGTTACAAGGGCAGTGGGAGCGTCAAATGAAAGAGCACAGTAATACCAGGGAGGAGTAACTATTACAGTCTCAACATTTAGCACACAAAGATAAACTATTACTCCTTTAACCTTAATGCCTTTGCGCTGATACAATCATAAAAACTGTGGTGAAAATTACAAAAATATGGCCAAAACAAAGCGCGTGTCTCCCGTAAGAATTGGTTGAGCTAATCGACCATTCAAGGCAAGCGGCTTCTTCTTTTGATACCAATTCCTATACCAAAGCACAGATCCACTTCAAACACTCATCAGTCCTCGTATATACGACACTCATCGGTCTCTGGATTCTCCTTACAGCAACCTTCTAAAGGGTCCTGTTTCTCGGAGCGTAGGCGAAAGTGGGCTTTGGCCTGGCTCACTTCCTCTACTGCGTCCCACACAACTCTGCACTTCTTGGAAAACTGATTAAAGAAAGGTCCAATAATATAACCACGCATATCAGGACAATAACATAACCAGGCATATCATGTTGTCTCAAATATTCACGCGCAGTGTTAATATCAACGGAGCAGTGAATATCTCTAATGCGTAGTGTTAATATCAACGGAGCAGTGAATATCTCTCACATGTAGTGTTAATATCTCTCAGCGGACGCCAAGTGTGTGCGTATAACTGTAATAGTGTATTAATAATAACTGTAACAGCAGTGTTTTCATTGAAAAAATGGAGAAAATGGGAGACGCTTTACAAAACCAGAGAATGAAGGCCACTCAATCTAAAGTGAACATCAATATATCTATCCATTTCATCCACGCCTTCATGCAATACATGCCATACTCGAATTTCCCCATTGAGGCTACCCGTATACATCAGGTAGCAGTTCAACAAATCGTCAATGTGTGCACTGGTACACTTTACTGGAGCTATATGGCCTTCCAAAACCGCTACGCACTTATTCAAATGAGCAATTATTCAGAACGCAGGTAATGTCAGACAGAGAGTCTTAAAATAGCCAGAGCCAGGTGCAGCGTATACAGTGCCAGAGGTCAGCTAGGAGAGGCAGCAGATTTCTGGCAGACAATGAATTAATGGAGCGTTACAGGTAATGGGTAGAACTGGTAGGTCTGCACATAGTAAAACGCTTTATAAGGTGGCAATTCTACTCAATTTTGATTAGGAGAAAGGCAGAACTAACATATATATAGAGACCGCAAAACAAGTGGCTCAAATTGGAGCAGGACCAGCAATCGCCTGCTCTGATACCATGTTAAACACACATGGGGAGCAAGAGAAATATGAAAGATAAAACATGCAAGTACAATTTTTATTAAAAAATGATTTACATTTATAGTACATGTTGTGACAGTTGGGTTTCACATCCCAAGGTCTCTTGGACTCCTTTTGTCCATTCAGATTCCACACTAACCCATTGAGGATTAGGTGTCCAACATCATCTTGGCATGCTCGCTTGAAGGAACACAAAGGTGACCCAAGTGGCATAACACGGCATCCTGGAGGTGAAAATCTAGAACATGCTGACCCTCCAAGAGTGTCTGGTATGTGTGGCTGAATTCTGGGTCCCTTTTGTAGAGAAATGGCCAATCAGAAGTCTCATGCCCACAAGAGTTGAGCACAGTGTTTAACACCATGATCGGTGGTCGACTGAGGCAATCTACATCATTATTGGTGCTACCCTTCTTATACTTGATATTCAAATGGAACTGTTGCAGGTATGTGGACCACTTCTGATGGCGATCATTCTATAATTTCCCTTAGGTCTGTATGAACTGCAGGGGTCGGTGGTCTGTGTGGATGATAGTTTCCTTCCCCAAAATGTAATGCTTCCATTGTCGGCAAGCCTACACAATGGAATACATCTCTTTGTCATAAGTGGGATACTTCCGAACTGTGTCTGAAAGTGTCTCACTGTGATATTCCACTGGATGCCCGTGTTGAATGAGGACTGCCCCAATAGCATAGTCAGAGGCATCTGTCTCGACCTCAAATGGTAGTTGCAAGTCTGGTAATGCGAGCACTAGTGTCGTGCA
>APFE030453375.1:0-24511 GCA_000404065.3 Pinus taeda | reverse complement strand
GTCAATCCGAAAGGCATAACCAACCATTCAAAAAGGCCCTCCTTGGCTTTGAAGGCAGTCTGCCACACATCGGAGGGTTCGATTGGTACCTAGTGATATTCTGACTTCAAATCAATATTGCTGAAATATTTTGCCCCCTTCAGTTGGTCCAAGAGGTCATCAATCCATGGGATCGGGTACCTATTACTGACAGTGATCTTGTTCAGCGCCCGATAGTCAATACAGAGTCTCCAAGTCCCATCCTTCTTCTGTACCAACACGATCGGGCTCCCACAGGGAGGTGAACTTGGACGGATGTGACCTTTCTATAGCAGCTCCTGAATCTTCCTCTTGATTTCATCATTCTCCAGAACAGAGCATCGATAGATTGGTTCATTAGGTAGTGGCGCACCTAAGGTTAGATCGATGGAGTGCTTGACCTGACAGTGTAAAGGAACCCCTGCGGGGAGGTGAAGATATCCTCGTACTCCTCCACGACCTTGTCCATCTGTAGTTGTCGTGCGGAGGGGCCCTGTCTGGAGGTCGTGGCCACCATCTTCTTCGTTCCTTAAGGGCGTATCATTAGGAAAACAAATTTCCCGATTTTGGAAACGAGCTTACTACATTGTTTTGCAATAATTAAAGAGATGGCGGTAGGCAATGCTACCTCCAATATCTTGTACAACTTATTTCCCAAAGTAACAATAACAGTACAGGGCCTTGATTCATACACAGCATGTGCTTCCACAAGTAAGGTTGTCCTAATAATACATTACAAACTTCAAGGGGAGCACTGTCACACAATACCTCATCCATGAAGAGCTTGATGTTGTATGGAAGCTAACATTGCTGGCTCACGCGAAGATCCCATCCTTGGTGAAGCCACCCGATGGTGTACGGTTGTGGATGTGTTGTGGTTGGTAAGCCTAGCTGCTTGACGACCTCTGTAGAAATGAGGTTCTTTTGGCTCCCACTGTCGACAATGAACTGTAGCGGGGAGCCCTTTACCCACATCTGGGAGTGGAAGAGATGCTCCTCCTCCTATGGATCTTCGGGTTCCTCCTTCTGGATCTCCGTGGTGGCAACGGTGGCGTTGGGCTCCGCGTCGATAATCTGCTTCCCTTTGTCATTCCCCTTGTCAGCTTCTGACTCAGAGTCGGAACATGCATCTGATTCTGAAACCTTTAGCTCAGCCACCAGTGACTGTTTGGCCCGACACTCACTTGTGTTGTGGGTGGAGCTCTTATGGAACCCACCCCACTTTCCTGTGTCCTTTTTCGGCTTCACGACGTTGTTCTTTGCTTACAACTTTTGCGGGTTTTCTTGGGTCACCCCACCTTGGCTTTTTCCTTTGTTCTGCGATCTGGGGGCACCTTTCCCTTGCTTCGGATTCATAGATCCAAAGTCTCGCTTCTTCTGTTTAAACTTTTGCTCGACCTTGACGGTATATCGGTATACTGTGCCGAGCGAGGGGATGTTCAGGAATTCTATTTCTTCCTGGATGTACTTGTGCAAGTAACCGCGGTATTTGAGTATCAAATGCTGCTCTGAATCCTTGATACCCAACTTTATGCGAAGGGTATGGAAAATATTGGTAAACTCTGGCACGTCTTGGTCCCTTCCATGCCGCAGCATCGTCCACTTTATGTATTGATGCTCATAGCTTTCGACAGGGTAGTACTGCCCCTTAATGGCCTCTCGGAATGAATCCCAAGTGGGTGCGGCTGAAAACAGTGAGCCTGTACTTTTATCCTTCTGCTCGCAGTAGGTTTCCCACCAGTCCTTGACGTGGGGAGCTGCTTTGAGAAGAGAAAAAATAATCTTTTCTTGACTGGAAAATCATGAACAGAAAAATAACCCTCTAGCAGATTTAACCATTTATCAACGGCATCTGCGTCTATCTAACCCTCGAATATGGGGATTTCAAAATTAACTTGTACCTTAAACAGTGTGGCGTTTCCAGAGTAGCTGTTGGAAGCCGATGTGTCACCCCTGGGTAGCCGCTAAAGGAACTGGGCGAAGTTGTCCATCATCGCATTCCTTTGTCGCTCAAGGGCTTCTTCGAGCAAGATTTTGATAGGATCTCCTACCCTCTCGTCTTTCTTTTCATCCGCCATGGGAGGCCGTCGGGATTTGCGAAGCTGGTCTTGCAAAGGTTCAACCAGTTCAAGCCCTAACTCCTTATATCCCGACCTCGTTGGGGACATGCAAAGAAAAACAGAGAAAAAGCAGACTGCTTTGATACCACTGATCCGGATTTAAACAGGAACACAACAAATTACAGAGATAACCATAAACACAAAGATGCAGTGGAAATAACACTTCATTTATTTAATGTAAAACACTGAAATATGCTTACAAATAGAGTTGGAAATAAACCAGCTAAGGCGATGGTAGCTTATCTCTGAGAAGAGATGTGGCGGCTACATGCCTCTGAACTATCTTACAATGAGGATTGAATTCCTATTTATTGCTGATAAATAATGGAAAACCCTTAACATTCCAAAACCTAACCCTAGAAGATGAAACGCCAAACAGTGGGCCCTGTTTGGGTAAATTGGTACATTAACTTCCCGGGGTCGTAACTTTGGCATACGATCTCTCTTTGATGCACACATTATCTCATTAGAAAGATATATCCAAGAACTACAACTTTGGGAAGAGAAACATTACTCCATAGACCCATGTTGCTCCCAATTTTCCCAAAAAACATTGTTCAGGGCCTCAAAATGGCTCTGGAAGTTCAGGATCTGAAAAACTACTAAAATAGTAAATTGGGCTACAATTAAGGAAACCGAAAAGCTGAAAGAAACAGTGGTGGGGGTCCAAGTGGATTTGGCAGGGGGCAACCAATATCCACCTGGATCCCTCCGTTAACTGGCAGCGTGCACGGTTCATAACGATGGCAATGGTGATAACAAAAATCTATTGAGCTTGCGGCTACGATTACTCTAGGGGTGGATGTTGAGGTAATGGGAAGTGTGTTCACTTACGGTTTACTTTTGTTGTATGGGAGCAGTTTTATTTTATGTTTCAAATGGTTCCATTGGTATGGTCGGATAGTTTGGCCTGAGCATGTGGTGCACTGGTTTTTTTTTTTTTTTTTAGACATAACACTTGTGAGGTTGTTATCATCTCTGATATTTCTCATAGTTCTCATATTTATCATTGCTATATATATCCTATACTATATCATGATCAATTGAGCTTATTATAATGGATACCACATGACCTCTATGGTTTGACATTCTTAAGATTGTTTGTCCCTCATCGAACCATGAACATGGATCCTGTATAGAGAACATGAATTACTCAACTCTCTGGAGGAGGTGGATTGACACTTTCATCATTTCCTAACCCTGTAAAATCTTTGGTGTTAGATGCTGCAATAGATGGGGGACATGTTTGGAATGTTGTTGTTGTTGTTGTTGTGTGGGATGATCTCTTCATTGACATACCTTGTTACATTTTGTTTTCTTCATGTATTGTCTACCACTAAATTGCAGGGGTGGCACATTATTTCCGGTGGACTTAACAAATTTCTCTCACTACTCTCATTTCCGATTAGTTCAAAATATTTTGCGGTTGCTTGTCTGAGCGGTCGAGGCTGACATATTACGAGGCAATATATTTCAGTTGTTTATGCTCTGCAAAATTTAGTCATTTCATTCTGATTGGTGGACATCCCTTCTGATCGAGGGTTGGTATTTTGGGAAGTTTCCTTCTATTTACATTAATTTTCCGAATTGGGATGTAGATTGGCAGTGGGGTGGTTGGGGTTTTTCATGCCATGGGTGCTACGTGCTGCATATCCTCACTGGTGATGGGACTTGAGTCCTTTAGACTTCCTCCCATATATATTATTTAATTTCAACACTGGCCCTTCTAATTTCCACCTTTCCTAGTTGGTGTCTTCTCCCTTCTCTACCTTACGTACCCCTGCCACCCATATTTTCCTACCTACTTTGACCCTTCGAGTTGGACCGAGCATCTAACACTTATTTTTTTCCTACTAAAGGTCTATGGACCTATCAAATCTTTTCAGATCTGACACCTTGGAACACGAGGCATTCGTCTGTGCCACCCTGAGGCTGAGATGGCACGTCCACCTGGCCCTGAACTAGCCCCACGACCTTCTCTGCAACAAGCAAATTTAACTACTAGGCGCCATGAAACTATCATTTTACAAGAAGCACAAACTACACTTTCACACTATTATAGACATTTTTGGGCACTGCAACCCCAATCATAAATGTCCATAAACGAAGGGCTCCTAAGTCCCTAAAAGTGTTGCTTCATACCCTAAAAGAACAAGGTCAGCTGATTACATCATCTCCCAGAAGTTCTCCACATAAAACTATTTAGAACTGGTCAAAACTGGACCATACAGAATGCCCAGTGCAGAGGGTGTGATGCATCCCACCTACTCAGTGTAAAGGGTGTGATGCATACTGGAAAGCCCTTCGGTAGGGTGCGATGGGCGAGAATGGACAAATGGCAGAGACAATTTGCGAGGTGGAGGATCATGGAATCTTCCAGAAACTTCTCCTCTGACACTTGCCTCTCTGAATTCGCCCAGGGATGAGTAAGAGATCATCAATCTCCAAGTGGAATCAAGAATTATCAGAGAGAGGACACTAATCAAAATCCCAGAAGCTGACTCACCCCCTACAATCATCTATATATGGATCCCTCATCACAGAGATCCAGGGGCTGGAATCTTGTATCTTGTAAGGAAGTGTTGTTGTTTCCCTAGTGCAACATCATAGTGTTGGGTGATCTAAGCTTTACATGAGGTGAAGAGGGCTTTCATGCTGGAGGATGATGCTGGGTCCAGAACAATTGGTTGTAATCCTCTCTGCTATTCTTGATATTAATAAAGCTATTCAAGTTTTCCTCCACATTCTTGTATGTTTGATGATATATGCATTTGTGTGGTCAATACATATCTGGTCCTGTATTGCTTATGATTGTAGATCTCTGTTCTTAGATAGTATTATGTTGCTTTGATTCTACAGGTGCTCTTTGAAGCTGGGTAGACGAAGGAAGAGTGGCAAAGATCTGTCAGAAGGGAGAGGAACCAAGCAAGGAACCAAGCGCAAGACTGAGGTTGGTGTCCTTTGTTCCCCTCTTATCTACTTCTCATAAAGGAAAGCGAAAGTAGTTTTAATTTGTTTGTTTCTAAGACAGCTACAAGTCTTAGTGGGACTAGCAGCTCCGAGTGGACACTAGATTTCTCGGTAACACACACTTACCAGCGAGGAACTATCCATGTGGCACACATGTGGATCCTCCACATCTTACACATCGCCACAACTCCTCTCATGGCCCTAAGACCAAACCACGGTGTTGGGTGATCGGGACTTCTCCACAGATGCAATTGTTGAGTTTCAATTATGATGTGCTTCTGGACTGGGTGATCAACCTTCATCAAAGTGCTTTGGTGGGTTGATGGTACTTTGTCGACATGCAGGAAGAGGAGATGAAGACATGGGTTGCAGCTAAGTAAAAATCGTTCCTCGGCTACACTCCTACTGTTATTCGTCTCATGAATTCTTGGTAAAAACTTCTTACATGAGGAGGATTTGGAGCAAATTCACAAGCTCTCGTGGGTGCGAGGGTGTGGGTCTTTATCACTTCATCCATGGTATATTAGATTTAACCCTCTCAGGGATACCCCTCACAACAAGTTGATTTGGGTTAAACTATTGAGTCTCCCCATTGAATTCTAGACTAGAAGGGTTTTTACAAACATTGGGAATGTCATTGGTAAATTCATCTATGCGGACCCAAAGTGTTTGGGAGACAGAGACAAAAGGGTTGTATGTATATTAATTGAATGTGGTTTCTCTGGGGGACTTCCTGCGTACATTGATTTGGTTTGGGATAAGATTCATATCCATCAGAGCCTATATTTTTGGTGTATTCCATTCCACTATCTGATTTTCCATCACCCTGGGCATCTCATGGCACAATGCCCTCGGAGACACGAGAAGAATAGGGTTGTCAGTGGCGTGGCTCGGAATGAGAAGGGTGATGCACAAGCAAAGGTACTGCAACATGGTGGCGGGAAGGATGGTACCAGCTAGAAATATGGCATACATCGGCATCGACAATTAGGCACCCCTCATTACAACTATCCCACTTCTTTTGGTATGAGGTCTTTGGATTACCCATGTCCCACTTCTCCCATTACTGGGTCATCCTCTCCTCGCGCTTCCCCTTTGGATTCAACTTATTCGAGTACTATACATTTTTCCACCTCTCCTATGATGCCTAAACAACCACCTTTACCCTTGTGCATTTCCCCTCCCCTGATGCTAGGGATTTTTCCTCCCCCGCCCCCGACATCCTTGATGTCCCCTGATCTTGTGAAATCCTAATCTTGTCCTTCTCTGTTGGCAACGCCTAAGAGTACTCCTCTCCCTGCCACATTGACTTCCCGCGGTTCCCCACATTCCCTCAGGTTACCTAATTCCTCCCCCAGAAACTCGGTGGATAGCGACATTGAATTTCTACTTTGTAACACGTTCCTCGACCTAAAAAAATTTATCTATCCATTGGGAGTGTCCTCAAACCTCCCCGAAAATTAGCCCTAACTCTGCTCTTAACATCATCATTCGATGCCGGGAGAAACGGGGTAGCAGACATTTCCGAGGGAGGCCCAAGTTAAAGTCGATTTCATTTGCTGATTCTACCTCCCTCATTGATATACCTATTAGTTCCTATTTCGAACCTCGGGCCCTTAGAGAAATGCAACCTGACCTCCATGCAACATGACTCTCTAACTTTCCCTCAATATGGGGGGTTTAGGGGACTCACAAAAATTCCTTGCCCTCAAAGATCTATTTTCTTCTGTTAATCCCCACATCATCCTTCTACAAGAATTCATGAAAATTGCTCAAAAAGTGTAAGAGTACTTTAGGAAAATTCTTATGGATTGGAATATGGTGGTTGTAGGCCCTCTTGGTCTCTCCGTGGGACTGGCAGCACTGTGGAATCCACAATGGGTGACATTCAGGGCTTATAGTTCTTTTGTTGGTATACTGCTCTCTAGTCAACTCAAGGGATTGGTTGGACATTTCTGCATCCTAAACCTATATGCTCCATATCATGATAGGGATTATTTTTGGGACAAATTGGAGGCATCATACATCCTAAAAATAGGATCACTCATTGTTACAGGAGATTTCAATCCCACCATAATGCTGGAAGAATGTTGGGGCTCAACTTGTAGGATGGATCCTCTTGCAGATAGACTCAAATATTTTTTCTGTGATAATACCCTCATGGACATTCAACCACAAACAATGGTACCCACCTGGCACAATGGCAGGGTCGGACCACAACAAGTAAAGCGACTGGATATATACTTGGTACATCAAGATCCCATAACTTTAATATGGAGGAGGGAGGAGTTGCGTTTTCAAATTCAATCGTATTTGGCTCGAAGACACTAATTGTAATTCTCTAATTTGATATTTCTTGACTCAATATAGGGATGCATATAATTCTCCCATGTTATCTATATATGGGAAGCTACTTGCTTTAAAATCAAAGATAAGGAAATGGGAACGTAGGAAAAGAAAAGAATATGATTAAGGAGTTAGCTGATATTAAAATGGAGCTAGAAAAATTTGGTAAGATCCTAGAAGCGGGGAACCCTACCCTAGAGCTCATAAATTGAATCAAGGGTTTGGAGGACAAGAAACAAAAGATCCTTCACATACAGGAGGTCACCTAGAGATTGAAAAGCAGGGCACTATGGTTAAAAGAGGGGGACAAGAATACCAAATTTTTCCACAAATATGAAAATTTTAGAAGATAGGTAAATACGATATGGATTATAAAGGACACAAGTGGCAGCATGGTACATACTCTCCTGGAGATTCAGCATGCAGTAGTACCTTTTTTCAAGGATGCCTACAAATCAAGAGAGGTACATGTATTGAGGATTAGATTTGAGGGTCTGATTCATATCCCACCATGTTTCACTCTGATAAAAATGGGGAATTATTTAAGCCTGTAAATATGGAGGAAGTACACTATGTCCTTAAATATTTTACCAAAGATAAATGCCTCAGACCATCTGGATGGACGGTTGAGTTCTTCTTACACTTTATTGAGTTAATTGGACCAGATTTGGTGCGAATGGTTGAAGAGTTCTGGCTTGTAGGACACATCACTGGGGTAATCAACTCCACGTTCATTGCATTTATTCCAAAACATGGTGATTTTGGGTCCTTCATAGACTACAAACCCATTTCACTTTGTAATATGGTATACAAGCTCATATCTAAAATCATAGCACTAAGAATTAATCATACCATGTCAACCTTCATTTCCCTGGAGCAGTATTTCCTACAAGACAGACTGGTACATGATGAGGTTGCTATAGCACAAGAATGCATACATTCCATTCACACTAAGAAGATGGAAGTTGTTATCATGAAGGTGGATTTACAAAAATCATATGATAGTGTAGATTGGAACTACCTTTGCATTGTTCTACATAGGATTGGTTTGGAGATGCATAACATTGAGTGGATTATGGCATGTGTTACATATGTTAATTATTTAGTCATTATTAATGGATATCCCACAAGTTTCTTTGGGGATGGTAGGGGACTAGGACAGGGATGCTCACTGTCACCATTGATATTTCTGATCATGGATGGCCTTAGCCATAAAATAAAAAGTGCATGTTTGGAGGACAAATTTTGAGCACTCAATGTGGGCCGAGGCACTAGGGTCTCACATAAATTTTTCATAGATGACATATTAGTATTTGGCATGCTTTCCGAGATGAAGTGGGCTACTTTACATAACATATTCTACAGGTTCAGCAATGCTTCAGGGCTACTTATGAATAAAGGAAAATCCCTGTTATTATTTTCGAAGGGGTAACAGGAGGACATTGAATATATTGCAAACCTATTTGGATTGGAAGCACAACCAATTAGCTCTAGTTTGAAATACTTGGGTTTCAACATAAAACCAAATAATTATAAGGTCAATGACTGGTTATGGTTTTTTATCAGATTCCACAAAAATATCTCTTGATGGGAACATAGGTTCTTAACTCTCAGTGGTAGACTCATCCTCACATAGTCTGTCCTGCAGCAATTAGCAGTATATTGGGCACAGCTTTTCTACCTCCCTACCACTATTATTAGAAAAATAAATGGAAAGATGGAAGAGTTTATATGGGAAGGATCCAGATAAACCTTCAAATTCCACCTCACCAAGTTGGAAAATCTCACCATGCCTAAGAGACTGGGAGGCTAGGGGATTCTGAATTTGAAATTTTTTGGATGGGCTCTCTTAATTAAATCCTTATGGCGAGGGTTATTTGGTAATGGTCTATGGGGAGATATCATCAGATCAAAATATTTAAGGGGCATAAAGGTCACACACTGGATGAGCGATGGTCTAATAGGAAAACCAATTGGATCCACCATCTAGATCAGTTTCAATAAGATTAAGGTTTGGATATTGAAATGAGCATGCTGGATATTTGGCTCAGGGAAGGAGATCATTATTGGAAAGGATCATATCTTGGGCACTGGGATAGAGATGCATTACACAGATGCTCTTACACGCAGCCTAAATTCTAGAGGGTACTTTTACCTTGCACTGGCAATCAAAACATGGTATGGAATCACTCCAATTTGGAAAAGGGCGGAGGATATTGGATTGATAGGAGTTGTTGTTGGGCGCTGGGATAGGCTACACAATGCGCTATACAATTTCGAAATATGCAAAGCAAAGGTTGGTGATCATATTGGGTTGGGATGGGAGATTACACCGAGGTTCTATCTCTGTTTCAAACACCTACCTATACATCTACTGCATCGTACTCAATACACAAAACGTTAGCTAGTTTACCAAATACTATAAGGTCAAGGTCCCAATCAAGATCATTCTATATACTTGGCTAGTATGGAAAAATAAGACATTGACTTGGGAAAATCTAAGGAAGAGATGCATAAATGGACTTGGACAATGTGTCTTATGCAGACTGAAGGAGGAGAAAAATTTGCACATCCTATTATATTGCCTAGTTGTTGTATAGGTATGGACTAAGATCTCTTGTTTTTTATCATTCACGCATATTGCACATGAGTCAATTGATGCTTGCTTGATATGGTGGAGTCGAAGGGCCAAAAGAAAGATGGAAATCCCCTTTTTGATTTTTTGGGAAATCTAGAAGGCAATGAATTACAATATTTTTAAGGGTAAAACTCTCAATGTCGACCAAATTATCAACAATATACTATCATGGTTGAGACCTTTCTTGATGTCTAATACAGTGCCTCAAGTGGTTACTCATAGAAAATATGCCCTGAATATATCCTTCACGGCTGGTTACTTCAATGGTGCAGAACAGGGAGTAATTTGTGGATGTGGGGTGTGGATTCATATCAACCTTAACCAGCATTATAGAATCCATTGGGATGGAGGCAGGCGGACTAACATGAGAGCTGAAGCAATTGCCCTTTGTGGATTATTATGGTTCGCCAGATTCCTGGATATTCAAAGACTACAGATCTATGGGGACTCGCGAGCCATTATCAAACACATGTTGGGAATTTCCACTATTTCCCATCCTCATTTACAGGGTTGGCTTAGGAACATTATATATCTCAAGGGTACATTTCAAAATATTACCTTTCGACATATTCACAGAGAATTTAATACTAATGTGGATGCCATGTTTAAGCTGGGAATTATGGACTCCATTGGAAGCATGCATATCACTCTGGAGATGGACGACAACTCTATGGATGTTGACAACATGCCACTCCCTAGATGATGGCTTTCTATTTCTGTTACATAGTATGGTCACTGATGACACCATACTTTATTTTGGTATTTTCTCTTAAAATGACTTTTTCTTTCACTCGCTTTTGATGGCCTATATGATAGCTAATTTTTGGTCCACATGCTTTGGCAAATGGTTATGGGTACATGTTTTGGCCTGAGGCCTTGGAGGATCTACTCTCTGTATGTTATTGCTTTACTTTTTGCATTTGTTGCTCATTGTATCTCAGATGATGCACTTGCCCACATATGATGGACTCTATATGTAGCTTCCAACTAGACAGGATGCACTGGTTTTTCATACATTGATATCAACCAGCGTTTTTTTCTTACTGAATGAAAAAACAAATAAAAAACCAAAAACAAAAACAAAAAAATATTAAATGTATAGAAATTAAAAACTTATAAATTGTACATCAATTTTGAGAATGCATGAGTTAGAGATAATACCATTTTCTCCTCTTTATTAATTGAGTACTCGGGAAAAAGAGAGATTGAACACAATGCCCATGAATTGTTAGAGATGGGATTCTCTACATTCAAGCAAGTCAATAGTCCAAAAAGAATATATCACGAAAATAGTTTGTGGTTGTTGTATATGTAAGGTAAAAAACATAATATAAACAATATCAAGTTTATAATAATATTAGAATAATATTTTATAAATTGTAAATCTCTATAACACTAAAATAAAATAAAATAAATAAATGTTATCAAAATAACATTTTAAATTTATGAAGATCACTATACGTTAGTGGTCATGCCATTTAAGATGAACAACTCAAAAGAGATTCCTCACTCAAGACATTGTCATGATGATGTATCTTGAAGGTTAATAAAACATATCTTTTTGTGGTGATCATGTCCTAGATCCACCCAAAATTGAATAAGAGGATCATAGGTACACTCTGTGTCATGAATGTGCTTCCATGATTTGAGTCAAATTTGTAAAACACTCTCTTTATTATGCTTAAACAAAACAACTACATGCACATAAGAAAGTTTATCTATACAAGTCATCGGTCAAACTCCTGAAATCAAAGCTCCCATAATCAATTAAGTTCATAAGCACAAAGTGTCACATCATCGACTTGATAAAGTAATATTCTGCAACAACATTTCACATCATGTAATCAAAGCAATCAAGTTAAGGACGCTACAAAAATCAAGCATTTCAAGCCAAGACGACATCAACATCATCAACACTTTTTGTATCACTTGCAGATAAACATTTTTTAATTGAATTGTACGGGTGCATTCTTGTGTTGTAACTGACACCCCAATATGAATTGTTAAGGTGAATACATTAAGTCAAGTTAGTCTTCAACTGATTCATCATGATTGAACTTGTCATTTGTCTCTTAGGTGCATTTTCGACGGTGTTCGACACCTTTCTTGTTTAAAATTAGTGTGCATTCAGTGAGTACATTCAAGAAAGCACAAAGTGTCAATAATCAATCAAGCAAGTGTTTAAAAGCAAGAAATCATCTTCAAACGAGCGTGGACTCTAATCTTCAAGTAAGCATCAAAACAAGCATGTGTCTACAACAAACACACTAAGATCAAGCGAGCGTGTCAAGTAACCAAATCAAGTACAACAGTTCAACACACAACAAGCAAGCCTGTGTAAAGTTCATTAAAGCATTCATAACGTTTCATTCAAGCAAAGCGATCATCATCAACTGAGCGTGTCATTCAAACTAATCATCAAGCAAGTATGAGTTCCAGTAATCAATTGTTAAAACAAGTTCAAGCGAGCGTGCAACAATCAACCAAACATCAAGCGAGCGAGTTCTGAAAATCCAACAAGTATTAAAAAAGCGAGCGTGATTTCCAACAAGTTCACATGGCGACACACGTTCAACTGTCCCAAATTCTTACCAATTTGATTTTATCATCAGCTGGCGACATGGTGCAAATCAGCGAATCAACTCTTGCTGATATTCAAGTGAATCTTCAACATGCACATGAAATGATTGAGTTCCTTCAACTGGAGTCGCAACTGTAGAGAAATGAGTTGCAAGAGAAGTGTGTTGCTTCCAAGTCTTTGACCAATCCAGAGACAGCTGATAATTCTACTTCATTCATCCAACCAACTTCAAGTGTTGAAGTGGTCCCTTATCCAGTTCAGCTTTCTTCTAAACGAATCATCAAGCCATGAGAATAAATTCAAAGTAACAAAAATTAACGAGAATTAGGATATGACAAAGATGAAAACGACTTGCAAATCCCCGATTATTCTAATTCGATCAAGTTCATCGGTGCAGGATTTCTTGATCAAATACAATCAACAAGCCATGAGAAAGTTGAAGACAAACAACAACACATACCAACTCAAGTTGCAGACAAACCGACATGTTCTCATTGTCAAAGAACCGGTCATCTAGAAGATCAGTGTTTTGATCTCCATCCTTGTCACCATTGTGGCAAGCAGAATCATTCATCAAAAAAATGCTGCAAACAAGACCAACCTGCCAGATTGAAGATAAATTATTCATGGATTGATCCCTAGGAATGGTCATCCACAGCCAGAAGATTGTACAAGTTTTACAATCGGATTCACTCATACATATTGCAGCCAACAGTCAAATGAAGATGGTACTCTCATGCAGTTGAACGGGGGAGTACAACAGTGAAACTCTCATACACCTGAAGGGGGTGAGTTTAGATATATTTTGGAGAAGATTGCCTCTCCTTTTAGCTGGCAAAGGAGGGAAAATGCCAATGAAATTGACAAGTGGTTGTCAGACTGAAAGTCTCGACAACATCAGCAAAATAGCCAGTGGACATCAACAACAAAAGCTGCAGTGAGCAGTTTTTCAAACACAGCAAAACAAACAGTGAGTTGTTTTTCAAAGTCATTAGCCAGTGGGTAATCATCATCAGCAAATACGCCAGTGGATGTTCATCAAATTGTGTCAGTGGACACCGAATGCTGTTTTCAAGCAAAGGACAGTTGGATCGTTTTATGGCTTGGCACATGATGGAGTTGTCAAGCAACATTCATAGATGAATCAAACATGCAACTGATTCATGTTTCCTTAAGATTTGAGTTTTTTCAGTATCCAACTTTGGCGGTTTTTTTAGGCAAATGATTTTTGAGGATTGACCTGAGAACTTGGAAGATGGTTCATTGTTTGTTTTGGATTTATCATTGAGGGGGGGAATGTTAGCCTCACTCTCTTAATAATCAATTAATAAATCCAAATATTAAATCAAATTAATAAAATCATGAAAACTCCTCAAACTAAGGAGTCTAGTTTTGGATGAGAGATTCTCTCCAACTAGCTCTCCTAAATTAGTGTGTAAGTTGACAAAATGTCTCAACCAAGTGAGTCTAAGATAGACGCACTATCTTAAGATCACTTGCTCATGTATTTAAATGTATTATTAAATTATTTGAATAAAAAGAGAGAACTACATGAGCATGAGAGACTACATGATGGCTCTTTGCCTTTTCCGCCAGTTTATTGTTCTATGAGTTAATTTGTTGTGCATATGATTTTATGGTTGTATGATTCTCCTTCAGCATTTTCATTTAAAGCAGGTTCCCTTTCATCTCCAATAATATCGTTTGGACTCAAATTCTGGTGTAGTTAAGGCAGCCGAATATTTATGAGATCAGGTCAAAGCGTTTTTTTTAATGATTTAAATGTTACCCAAAGCAAGCATCATTGAGGGACTGTTTTTTTAAACGATTTAAACGTTACCCAAATCGAGCATCATTTAAGGACAGGGTAATCTCCAATAATTTGTTATGTGCTCAAAGTTAGCACATAGCCCATCTTCGAGACGGTCATTTTTTTATAATACCGAGTCAGATGTTTTTTCAGATGATTTAAAAGACATGTAGAGTGTACATCATAAAGGGACAAAGTGTAATAGTCATATTTAATGCCAACTCCCTCTTGTTGATGTCCTCCTCTCATATTTACTCATTGTAATGTCCCTTAATAATAAATAGTAATAATAAAATAATAATATATAAATAAATATTAAAATACAAGAAATAAATAATAAACAATAATAAAAAAAATAGTAATAGCAATAAATAATAAATAACAATACAAAAAAAAATATTAACTTCGGGACGAAGTTCCTTAAAGTGGGGTATGTCCCTTAATAATAAATAATAAATAATAATAAAAATAATAAATAACAATATTAAAGCTCTAAATAAAATATAAAAAAGAAATAAAACAAGAAAACAGTAAAAATAAGTAAAGCTGTCAAAAAGTAAAAACAAAAGAAGTAAAGCAAGAAAGCATTAAAAATCAATAAAGCTGTCAAAAAGTAAAAACAAAATAAATAAAACAAGAAAGCAATAAAGTTGCATGTAGACACATGGAGTGTGTGCATGTGGTTCCCCTTCCAATGTTTGCTCTATTTAATAGATGATGAGGAAGATGAGAGGCATTCCAACATTTCCATCATTCCAAGATTCTATCATTCATTCTCTTAGGAGAATAGTGTTCTATGACAGAGGAGTCACTGGCAATAGTACGTTGATTGAGGCTCGGGGGTGGCCAATTGTAGCAAGTCTTTGCGCAATTGAGCCTACAGTTGGGTGGAGTGTCGTCCCCAAAACCTTGTTGTAGTAAGCAGACTTCAACCACAAGTAAGTACCACTCATAATTTGAACTTAATGTTAATGAGTTGATTACTTGCATATTTATTTTAGGTTGTTACACTCATTTCATTAGTGTTCGACATAAAACATAAAACAGTACGGTGGTAAGATCCTTAATGTTTTTTACATTCCACATTAATTTACACATTGATGTAAAATTTATTTTTGATTTCTAAATTTTTATATGAATTTATAAGCATAGAAAAAGAAGGATTAAAAAGTTATGGTTCGAGTTCAGTTGGCCCTGAATGGAAAATGGTCATTGTGAGAATCATCTTAATATTGTAGTTTATAGTTCAATTATGGGTTTTTTTGTTTTATTTTTTAAATTGTTATCATAAAAATCATTGGTAAAAATATCTAAGTTTAAATTACGTGAAAGGTAGTTAATGAAGGGATATATAATTAGATATTTAAACTTATAATTTGCTTTGTCATTGCTACTTCAATGGAAGTTGAAAAGTCGAAATTTTAGAGCAGAAGAATTTTATATATTCGGACAGGAAATGGAACCAAAGTTAGAATTTGTTCTAAATTTACATGTAATCAGTTTGTACCTCTAAGCAATTCTAAAAAGAGGAAGAAAAATTGTTGGTGACGTGGCTTAATATTTATTATCGTCGCTGCAACGTGGAGAATTGAAAAGTCGAAGTATTTAATGCAGGATTTGAAGGAACTATCTAAATTCAAATTTCGAAGTTAGAATCTTCGTTTAAGATCTCAATTCAAAGGTGAGATTTTCTACTGAACAATGTTTTAATTCTTCTGGAGGTCATGTTTAGGCAATGTTTACTATTTAACATAGATAGGAACATTAAAAGTAATATTTGTATATTTGAAACTAAAATTAAGTATTTGAGGCCAACAAATTGTTTATTATAGCTCCAACAATTATTCCATACTGCTAAAATTTCAATATTTGATGCGAAAAGTTTACTATTGCTCGACATTTGGTACTCACATGGAGCGCCTTAATATTTCTAGCCAAAAATTTAA
Organism: Pinus taeda; assembly: GCA_000404065.3. Lineage (NCBI taxonomy): Eukaryota > Viridiplantae > Streptophyta > Pinopsida > Pinales > Pinaceae > Pinus > Pinus taeda. The sequence goes on along the minus strand of APFE030453375.1, from coordinate 8,082 downwards.
TATTTGGTTAATATTGCTATATGCAGCTAATTTGCTTTAAGTATCTTTTGTGCAAATGATAGAAAATTGAGGTTGAATGTATAAAAAACTTCGACATTTGGAGTATAGCGTTTTTTTAAATGATTTAAATATTACCCAAAGCAAGCATCGCTGAGGGAATATATTTTTAAATGATTTACATGTTACCCAAATCGAGCATCATTGAGGGACAGTGTAATTTCCAATAATTTGTTTTGTATTCAAATTTTGCATAGCTAGTCAAAAATACCGAGTCAGATGCTTTTTTCCAGAGGATTTAAAAGACATTTAGAGTGTACATTATAAAGGGACAAAGTGTAATGGCAAGGGCTAACGAGCTTGCCATAGGACATTAAATGCGTGTTTAGCTGCAAATTCGATAGCCCAATAACACACGCGTTCGATGACTAGATAAATACAAAATAAGCACGTATGCGTTATCAAGCTATCGAGCTTACAGCTAAGCGAGCATTTAATGCCCTATGGCAAACTCGTTAGCCCTTACCAAGTGTAATAATCGTCTTTAATGCCACCTCTTTTTTTCCAAATGATTTAAAAGACATCCAAAGCGTACATCATAAAACGACAAAGTGTAATTGTCATCTTTAATGCCACCTTCCTCTTGCTGATGTCCTCCTTGTTAGATTTAAATTTATGGGTTTTCCTAATTACTTTAAACCCTAACCAAGATCTACTCCTTTGTAAGAAATTGAAAATAATGCACAGCGGAACTTACTTGAGTTGTTGGCTCTTGAATCCTTCCAAGAGCTTGCAATCCTTTTCTCTGGCTATCCTTGATAGAGTATCAAGTCTTCAATGGAGCAGACTGTTTTCTCTGAGTGATTGCAAGCCTTGGAGACTCAGCCCTTTTATAGCAGTCCCAATCCTATGGCAGCCGAAATTTGGCTGTCAATTGACAGCTAAATTTCAGCCCCAATCCCAGGGCAGCCGAAACTTGGCTGTCCAGATTTCTTGACAGCCAAATTTCGGTTGTCAAGAAATTTATTACTGCTATTATTTCAATCAATTATAATCGGTCCATTAACAATTATAATTGATTAACATTATTCTATATGTATTTGTATCCAAATCCTTATTTAAATACGTTTAATGCCATAACTTATTTAATCACATTATTTGGCATATTTAATCATTACATAAACGTAATCTTGCTGACAGTATTTGATATCACAATCATAATGCACGCATGTCCAACCTAATCATTGTAATTAGACGTCTCTAAATCCAATAAAGGGATTACGAATGACTTTCAAATTTCGAATAGAACAATGTAAACTTTGAAACGGAAACTATAAACTCAAAACGGGAACTCTAGCCCAAAAACCTCGAAAAAACATCAAAAACAGTGTTAAAATAAAAAAGTGTTGATACTAGAATAACAACTTTTTTTCTTGGGTAAATTTTCAACATGTTTTAAAACTGGCGTTGAAAACCAATTTTTTGCCCAAAAATTGTCCAAAAAAACACCCTCAAAACGAAAAGTGTTAGCGCTAGGAAAACACTTTATTTTTTCAAAAGTAAAATTTCAAAATAATGGCGTAAAATATTTTATCATGACCCTAAAAAACATTAAAATTAAAAAAAATAATAATAATAAAAACATAAAATTAAAATTAAAATTTAAAAATTAAAAATTAAAAAACAATTGAAAAAACACAAAAAAAAGAAGTTAAAAAAAAATAACCAAAACATTTAAATTAAAAAATAAAATAAATTAAATAAAAATAAAATAAAATTAAATAAAAAATAAAAAATAGAAAATAAAAATCAATCATTAAAAATGAAAAAAAAGATAGAATAAAAAAAAACAAAAAATAAAAAATAAACATTATAAACAAATAAAGAGTAAAAAAAAATAATAATAACCAGTAGAAACTTAAACATCACATAAACCTATTTTTCATTGTTTGCATTCACTAACCCTTGAATGGTGAATTCCTTTGTTTAAGTGCGTACTTAGAAAAGACATTCATGAATTTCATGCTTATTTTGACTTATTAAAAAACAAATAAGAGGAAAAACAACTTTGACCATATTCATAGAAGAATGCATTATTTTTGTAAGTAGAAAAACTGGCATTTATGTTTGCTTGAATCCAAATTTGGGAAGAAATTTTAGAATCCTTTAATTCATAACCATATAAACACAGAAATACAAGTTATCCAATCCTGATTAGCTATTTATATCAGCTTTCGAAATACATTCCTTCATTTATTTCAAAGAGGGCATTCTTGACAATAATATTTCCTTTCTTTGTAGCAATCTGCCTTCACTACCCTTCGAATTATTCTTCATACACAGCGCTTCAAAATTGCCTTGAGATTTTTGATTTTTTGGAATCCCACAAATGTTTGTCATCCTCAAAATTTTCAAATAATTCCCGTGTCCTCTCCTGGGATTCATTCAATTGAAATTGCATCTCAATCTTTTCAAATAAAACCCTGTGGTTCAATGCAGAAATTCTTATATGTTCTGCCTAATAAAGACAAAAGTTTCGCCTTTATCCATCTTCCATGCTTTCTCTGCAATTAATCTAATTTCAGCAATCTCTTTAGTCTCTTTTCGTGTTGTTGCAATCTGTAAGAAATGTCCATCATTTTCCAGTTCCCCAGCTTTACATGCAGCCTCAAATTAGCGAGATATTACCTTAATTTTATTTGTCAACTACAAAACACTAGTTTCCAGAGTTTGTGTATCAAAAATCACTGCCCTACTCTTTTTCAGAATTTTCTCTTATGGATCTCTCCTTGGCTTCCTGCAATTGTTGCCCATCTTTATAAATCTCAGCATTGTATTCCTCGTCTCTCTTCGCCACCAGTTGTTGTAATTCCTTACTAGTTTCCATCAAATGGTCACTCCATTGTTCCCCAATTTTAACTTCTTGTATGGATTGATGATTATCTATCTTCGAATCTTTGTTGAGGCCTCTTAAAGGATATGAATCTGTTATTCCATTTCTGCTACCTTGTGTAAAAAAAAACCTCTTAAAGAATATGAATCTATTAGTCCATTTCTGCTACCTTGTGTAAGAAAAGCCTCTTAAAGAATATAAATCTGTAATTCCATTTCCGCTACCTTGTATAAGAAACATGCCTTAAAATCATTTGTGCAACGAAATATCTTCTTTTCATCTTTGCCATTGCAAAGCTCAAAGCAGGATGATGGGCTGATATTATTTTGTCTCCTTCGTCCGCTGCCTTTTCCCATCTTGGCTCTCAACAATCACAATAAAATTTTCATGGGAAGGGATTATGAATGACATTCAAATTTCGAATAGAACAATGTAAACTTTGAAACGGAAACTATAAACTCAAAACGAGAATTTTGGCCAAAAAACCTCGAAAAAACATAAAAAACAGAGCTAAAAACGAAAAGTCTTGAGACTGGAATAACAACTTTTTTTTTCTTGGGTAAATTTTCAACATGTTTTAAAACTAGTGGTGAAAACCAATTTTTTGCGCAAAAATTGTCCAAAAAACAACCCTCAAAATGGAAATCAAAAATAAAGTTAAAAAAATAACAAATACATTAAATTAAAATATATATATTAAAAAAAAAAATCAATCATAAAAATGGTAAAAAAAAAAAAAAAACAAAATTAATGATAAGAATTAAAAAATAAAAAAAGAAAAAAAAAACATTATAAACAAATAAAAGTAAAAAAAAAAGGACAATAAAATAAAAATTATCTTGTAAACCATAAAAATAATGGCAAAAAAAAAAAAAACATTTAACAATTACCTAAAAATTAAGTAGGTAAAATAGGGAAATTAAAAAAAAAGAAAATTAAAAAAATTAAAAATAAAATAATTTTGGAAACAAACTTAGATTTAAAAAAATAAATAGAAAATTAACAAAAACAAAAAATCTAAAAAACTATTAAAATTAAGATTAAAATGTTTGATTACTTAAAAACACAAATATTGAAAATATATAAGAGAGAAAATAAAAAATATTAAAAAGAAAATTATCTCAATAAACCATAAAAGAATTTGGAAAAAAAAAAAAACAAAATGAAAATAAATAAATAAATAAACCTTTGCGTTGCTCCTTTTCCTTTGTAAACCTTTGCGTTGCTCTTCCTTCTCTTTGAGTTTATCGCTATTGGCACTGCGAGAGGAGGAACCCTCGTCGAAGAGCCTTCTGGGCTACATGGGATGTTTGTTCATGTCAGTGACATTGGGTGTCAAGTAAGACATTAGGAAATTTTTGGTATTTTCCTTCTACCACGTGTCAGCTCAGTGTGACGTTAGAGAAGTTCCAATATTTTCATATCAGAAAGATACGTAAGAGGCACATCAGAGCAACTGGCATATATCGAGACCCGAGGTTTGTGGACATCAGAATATCGGAGTGGAGACAGGCTATCGGGAGTCAATATAATATTACAGGGACATCAGAGCATACATGTGATATCGGTGTTTTGCAGAGGTGCATATCGGGGTTTCTCTTGATATACATATCGGGGAAACCCCTGATATCAGGAGCCCAAAGAAATGCAGACAAGTGGCATAAGGAAGGAGTGACATAATAAATATATGTTTTAGCAGTTGTCTATAATGCGATTTTTTGAAAGCTTTTCTGGTGGGTTTTTCCGGTCAAAATCCGGCAGCAATTTATTGGAATTGCAAGTTTGATAGCTAGTTTCTGCACAATCAAAGTGTCCCAAGGGTTTTCAGGGTGCTGAATCCAAATATGTAGTTAAAAAACCATTTTAACTGTAACAAATCAAGATTTAACCTCAATTTCGTCCGCCGGATTTCGGCGCCGGAATTTTCAAAAAGTCGCATTATAGACAACTCTTATGTTTTATACATTTAAATGAAAAGTTGTGTGGAAAAAGTTTAACAAATATTTATATATGTTAAAACATTGGCGTGGGCCCTCCATTATCCCCTCTACACATGTATCGAGCCACGTCACACATCGGGATATGAGAAGTTTTGGGGTGCAACCAAGTCTACTGTTGTAAAATCCTCGATATCATTCACGTCCCAATATTTTAAAGGACCCAGGCACATATGGTGTGGCCCCATGTGTTACAAATTGCATTGTTTGTAATGCGACGATTTAACTTAGAATCGGCCCCCTTTCACCAAGTCCGAAAATGGTTAATGCTTATGGTTCTATGGTTCCAAAGAACCATACATTCTGTTGATACTTCAAATAATAGACCTCTATCCCCAGCGAAAGGGTTTTGCCCCCGAAAATATTTGGCCCTAGGTCCCCAGGCCCTGGTCATGTGGATTCCACTGAAGCCCCTAGGGGTAGGCATATAAGAATTTTTTACAATTTTACACTATTCATTCTCATTTATTGGAGCCTCTGGCCTTGCTTCTCGACTCTCTCTAGAAAGTTTCAATCTGATGTATCTTTAACAGTAAGATCTTCCATTTTTGTAGTCCTATCAGCATGTCTTTGCACCCTTCTGGTGCAAATACTTATTAATTAATATTGACTTGTGTTTTCTACAGCTAGTTTTTTGTTATCTAATAGTAAAATTATATAATGCAAACCATATTAATCAATATTATGATATATTAATAATTAATATTATAATAATATTTAATAAACTAAATGTATTAATGGATTGTGGTTCTTCATTATTATGTGGTTTTGGTCTTTTTAATTCTAATTGAGAACAATAAATCACTAACAATATTGATTAATTTTTATATTTTAAAAAATATTTTTAATATATAAATAAATTTGATAGTCTGAAATAATATTCCAAATATTTTAATGTATAACATTATTAGTTTACAAAATTAATTAATAAAATATGTTTTAAAAATTACTATATCAATTTATATATAAGTTTAGTCTGGTATTTTGGTTGGAATATGTCAATAAAAAAAACTTATTATTTAAAATGCACTTTTGAATGCATAAATAGATTCAACACCCTAAAAAACCATCGTGGCATTTGATCTTTGCACATTAAACAACTTAAATTTATGATTTTTAAAATTATCTACCAAATTTTGAATAAATTGACCAAAAAAATATTTGGAAAATGACTAATTGATCCATTAATTAGACTACATCTAATTTATATGTATTCATTTAATTGGGGTTATTGGGGTGGTTAGGCTAAGTAGTTATCTTCTCCACTTATGTTTAAATCTCCACTATTACATGATGAGTTATAATGTCTCGATAATTACAGTTATAATTGCTTCCTAATTAATTTAATTATTAGGTGGATGGTAGAGATTTAATATCCATGTAATGTGATCTAAATTAAATAATTTATAAAATAATGTTTAGCTCATATATAATTCTTATCTTAAATTGAATGGCCACGACATTTATCAATCATATTAGATGTATTTGCATTTTTACAGTATAGTTTTTTTTTTCAAAATTTGGTAGAATATAATGTTTGCCCAAATTTTGGTAGAGAATTATAATCCATATATGCATTCAAAAAAACACATTTTAAATAATTAAAATTCATAGTCTTTCCAAAAATTATATTGCTAGATTTTGACAAAAACTTATGAGGAAAGCAAGAGCAGGAGCGGTTCTTATAAGCTCCGATGAAACAATAGTGACAAAATTTGCATGGGGTTAGGAAATTCATCCAATAATATGGTAGAATTCCTTGAGCTATGGAAAGGACTAGAGGTGGCTATAGAAAAGAAAATTCAAAGACTCTCAATTTTTGGAGAGTCTATAGTCATCCTCTGTCAAATGACAAAGGCCAAAGATCTAATGAGCTCTTCATCTCTCCCTATGACTCTAAGAGTGCTTAGTTCTGCTTCCCAATTTAAAAAGATGGATATTTTTTATATTTTAAGAAATTTGAATGCTAGAGCATACGAACTTGCTAAAAAAGGATCTAACATGGGGCAAGGAAGACTTGAAATGAGCAACATAGTTTATTTATATCATATTCCTTAGTGCTTGTGAACTTCAAAAATATTAAAAGGGTGGCTCAAGGCTCCTCAACTCCCAATAGGCACAAGCTTGAATTTTGGATTATGTCCCTTCGAAGGATCAAAGACATGGTGATTTTCATCAATATTGCAATGATGGGTATATGGCATGTTCTTAGATATTCCTTGTGCAAGGTGGCTAAATTTTTTAGTTTTGTCTACCGGCAATCTCCAATTCTCCAAACCTATTTAATTTTTGTCTTGTCTCATTAATTGGGACCTCAAGTGGATGGGCTCCTTGATCGTTCTGAGACAATGGTGTCTTTTCCATTTACACATCGTTTGGTGAGATATGGTTTGGTTTTCCTAGACTACATTGGTGAAAGCATAGGTTGGAAAAATGAATTGATGGAAGTCATTCGATGCCCCTTCATTCCTCTCATTCCTTTGTCCGATCAATCTCTAGTTAATGGAGTTAGATCTTTGGTGGTTTCTTGGCTCGTGTTTTTGCAGGGACCTGGCCTATATATCGAGTATTTGGCCTCCCCATAATGCAATTGAGTTCTCGGCTCACACTAGTTTAGTTGCAGATTATTCTTCTAAGTGTGGTCAGTGTAATTGGGCACCCGAATCTGGTTCTGTATTAATGACCAATTCTCATGTCCCCTCTGATATTAATGAGGCCAGTATGGTGTTGGACAAGTTGTTGGACGCATCACATGATTTGCTTGTCTCCATTTCGAAGTTGGAGGGCATGGTTGAGAGGCAACGTATGTCATTTCAATTGCTTTTGGAAGCCAAGCTTTCTCATTAGCAAGTTGAGATGGAACAATCGGTTGACAACTTCAAGGTTAAAATATGTGTTGTTGGAGAACCTTTAGCGGTTATAGAAATCACTAGGTTTGGCATTCTATGAAAGATTGCGAGTGTTGAAGGCACCAACATTGCTGCCAGAAGGAATAGAGCTCGTCGACTTAGGGGCGATGGCACAAACGAGACCAATTGCTGTTAGCTCTGATGCTTTTTTTTGTCGTGTCAAGTTCTGAGTATATATTTTGTTATGATACAATGTAAATTGTGTTATATTCTGGGAAGTGTTTGTAGGATTTATAGTGTAAATGTCTTTAGGTTAATTTGGAACATCAGTCTACAAATTCCTTGA
>APFE030453359.1:606-15700 GCA_000404065.3 Pinus taeda | reverse complement strand
GGTGGCTTTGTTCAACTCCCTGTAGTCCACACAGATTCTCCATTTCCCATTTTTCTTGGGCACCAACACTAGAGGGGAAACCCATTCGCTATCCGAGATGGGGTAGATGAATCCCGCATCCAATAGTTTTTTCACCTCTTCTTTAACAATGTTCTTAAGGGTTGGGTTCATCCTCCTCTGGGGTTGCCTAGCTGGTTTACAATCCTCCTTGATGTAAATATGATGAGTGCAGACTGAGGGATGGATTCCCTTCATTTCCTTGTAGCTCCAAGCAAAGGCCCCCAAATGGTGGGTCAAGAGACTACATAGCTCCTTTTCCTGAGAGGGAGAGAGAGAGGAGCTTATCTTCAAGGTTTTCTCAGGGCCAAACTCCACATTTTTAACTCTGGTGTTGGTCGGATTAGTGGCACTTAGGTCTACTAAGGCATTGGGCTGGGTGTCTTCCACCAATTCTTCCAAGGATAGCTCACTAGGGGGAGGATTTTGGATTAAATTTTCAATCAAATCATCCTTGGTTGGAGGACCTCCCTTGGTGGCCTCTACTGTGCATAATGGTGCAGAGTAGACCTCATCCTCTCCTCCTTCTTCCAACGAGAGGGGTAAGTCATGTTCTATCGAAGGTTGGGTAGGAGGGTATAAGACCAGCTGCTTGGACATAGGCCAATTTTTGATGGTCATGCTTCCCGCTCGACAAATGATATAAGCATTTGCAGTGGCCAGCCAAGGCCTTCCCAAAATGAGAGGATAACCTGTGAGTTTTTCCTTAGGCTGGAGGACCAAAAAGTCCGTAGGGTATTCCCATGAGTCTACAGAGACCAAGACATCCTCCACAATCCCTTCGAGAGTCACGGTGGAGCAATCTGCCAATTACAGCACTGTCGAAGTATTTCTTAGGGCACTCTGAAGATTGAGCTTAAGCATGGTGTCCCTAGTCATCACATTGATGGCAGCCCCTAAATCAATTAGAGTGTGGGGTATGATGGTGCCATTGATGTGGACATCAACTACAGGGCTCCCAGGGTCCAAAGACTTTGGACAGATTACTTGCCCCAACATGAGGTCGGACAATTGTCCTATGACATTGGTAGTCGAGGCATCTTTCTTTCGCCTGCCTGGGTGCCTGAAACACTTCTCTTTAATCAATTTTTTGTAAATTGGTACATCTTTGATGGCCTGGAGAAGTGGAATTTTCACACACAACTACATAAGTTCTCCCAGAAGCTCGTCCTCCTCTGGGTTGGGCTGTGTGGTCGCTGTGAGTCGCTCAGGAAAGGGTGGAATGGCTTGGGGTTCACTTTCATGTTTCTCTTCCTCCTCCTCTAAGGGAGGAGGTTGGCGCTCTAGAAGGACTTTCCCAGATCGCAGGTTGATCTCTTGGATCTCCACAGCATAGGTAGGGCATGATGTCTCCCCAGTATATACCTGCTAGGCCTGTCTGTTGTTGGGGTTCGGGTTCGATTGAGCAGGCATCTGGGGTTGTCTTAGAGGAGCAGGAGGTAATGGTTGGGATTGAGTTGGTGGTGGAGGAAAAATGGCGGGAGGAATGTTGTATTGGGGCCTCCACCCCGGTTGAGGCGCATTCCACTGAAGTTGTGGCTGGACATGAGAGTGAAACGAGTGAGAGGGAGATTGAGTTTGGTATGGAGATGGATAAGACCATGGAGGAGGTGTGGACCAGGAAGGATGAGCAGGGGGGGCCAAAGAAGGCATATGGGCAGGTTGGTTGGGGTGGTAGTAAGCTTGGGATGACCCTCGCATTCCCTGCTGATAAGGTCTGGGTCCATGAGGCCTCCTTTGATTGAGGAAGTAGAGAGGTTTAGTAGCCACCTCGGTCCCTAGGTACATGGCTTTAAATCCAGGCAAGGTAGGGCATTGGTTGGTGGGATGGTCTTCCTCACACACGAAACATACCTCTACTGAGTGTAATGGGCACTCATTCTTGGGGTGTTTCCTTGTGCATCTAGGACAAAAAATGGCCAAGGCCCTCTCAACCTCTTCCTTCTTTTGCTGAATTCGGAAGGTATCAAGTTTCATGGCAATGGTCTGTCTCATTTCGCTCTTAAGATCTTCCATATGGTTAGCAAACTCATGCTTGGAGAGAGAGGTGTTAGCTGAGAGATGACTCCCCCTACCTTTCTTCCGGGCTGCCCTATAATGGTTTCTAAACACGGCCTTTATGTTCTCATAAGGTAGTTGGTAGATATCTCCTCCAACCATCAGGTTAAGGGTGTCCAAAAGGTCTTCAGGGACTCCTCGGAGCAGAACCAACTTCAGAGATTCCGGGTCAAGTGTGCACCTGGCTCATTTGTAACTGAGTTGGAACCTTTCCTCATAGTCTTCCAAAGATTCGTCACTGCCCATGGTCATCCGAAAGATTTCCCCCTTAGTTTCCTTGGACCTACAGTAGTCTTTGTACTTGGTGTTGAAGGCTTGTTGCATTTGAGCCCAAGTGGTGATACTGTTTCCAGGTAACCCCATGAACCAGCGTAATGCTTCATCCTTGAAGGTAGAGGGAAAGAGTTTCAGCTTTTGCTCATCCTCAGCATAGTCATAAGTTCTACAAACAACAACAAACTCAAACAAGAAGGTATCAGGGTCCTCAGAAGTCAGACCATGGAAATGAGGTAGCGCGGAGGTACTTATGTTTTTCATCTTCATGTCTCCATTGGTCTCTCGAATGGGAAAGACACACTCTATTCTCTCATCTTCTCTTCTCCCATTTCGGTTTTCAGCCATGGCTGCAGACGGAATGGTTTCTAACTCTTCTTCCACTATAGGATCTTCGTATATCTCAGGAGGTTCACCTATAGGTTCTTTTGGCTCACTGTCACCAGAGAAGAGAGAAAGTTGACTCAGTGATGTGGTGGGGGTGTTGGGTAAGAATTTGCCGGTCTTATCTCTGTTCCTACGAGGCATGAAATGGAAAGACTTTTTCTTGCTTTTGTATTTTTCTATTGTACCTGCAAAACTAAAATAGGTTGAACTGCAGCTAACTATCTTACTGAAAGGAAAATGCGGAATTGAAATTCTAATCTATGAAAGCAGAATTGAAATTCTAATCTATGCTTGTAAAATTGAAATTGCGGAATTTGAAGGCTAATTTAGGAAAGCAAGAAATGTCTACTCTACTTTTGCAGGAATGAAATTGCAGAATGGAAATGAAATAAACTACTTGGCAGAAGTTTGTAGTGGAAAATAGAAGAATAGCAACAATCACCAATACTCTGATGCTTCCCCGGCAACGGCGCCAAAAAGATGGTGGGCTCCAGTATTGCAACAATAATGCTGCAACTCCTGGGACTCCCTTCTTTACTTTTATCAACCCGGTTGTTCGTAACAAACTTGGAAGCGACGGTGCTGTATGCAAAAGTACTAGCTCTTGTCACAACTTTCACTTGGTCAGCTAGCACAAGTCCGCCAGGGCTTTGGCCAATTTCTATAACCTCTTAGATGAAGCTTGTAAATGATGGATGAAAGCTAACTCAACGGGGAGCTAATCTACTTGCGGAAAGAAACTGAAAGCAAAAGAGGAATGCAAACCCTAGCAAACCCTAATTCTACCAGCTAGTTATATTGATGCAATAATGAGAGTACAGACTGCTGAATGAGATGCCATTGACTTCAAAAAGGGAAAATGCACATGTCTTAGTCTACTTTTGTTCTAGAAAGTATCTTTTTGTATTTTCTTGATTAAGTGTCGATTTTCACATGCATATACTTGAACTGTGCTTCACTGTGCAGGAGTGGACCAAGCAAGAGGAAAGCTTGGAATTAGTTGGAGAGGCTCAGAGAGAGTCTAAGGGGTCCCTAACACTCTTCCCCAGAGTCTCACAAGGTTTGGCTATCAGAAAACCTCACTTGTGGGCTCCTACAGGAAGTCTGCAGGGGTTCTACAGGAAACTTCAGAATTTCTACAGGAAACTTGGAAGTCGGTTTTTAGGAGGTGGATGAGTGAGGGAAGGTTCATGGATGGATCTAGAGGTAGGATAGGGGTCTAAACATGGCCTAAGGACTGGTGGGAGGTTTGGTGGAAGGCTGACTTGGCTCGAAGATGACTAAGGCAATGATGAGCAAGAAGGTAAGGTTTCGTAGACACAAATGATAGCTGGGAAAAAGGGAAGCTTAGCTATGAGACAGAACAGGAGGCTTAGATGATGCTTTGGGAGGATGGATGAAGGAGGAGGATACCCTGCACGGTGGGCCTTGATCAATTCTACAAAAACCTGCAAATGATCAAATCCTAAACTAATCTATCCATCAATCAACATAAATGAGCAGAAACTTTATTTGGGAAGAAAACCTTGTACACCATCTATGTAAGAAAACATTTTAGATGTCCAAACCCATGACTAATCTCTGCAACTAAAACAAGCACACTAAAAGATTACATAAGCAGCAAACTAGTGTTTTTGTGAGGCAGCATTGTTTCCTCAATTCCAGCCCCAAATCCAATAAGGCCGAGGTGAAACCAGGAGTGTAGTTGTCTCTTTTTCTTGGATATCTTGCTGTTATTATTCTATCAAAACATCTAAACCAAAACCATTCATAAACAGTGATCTATCCCAGCATCATAACAAAATCTACTTAACAGCAAGGTGTTCAAATGCATAAAAGAGAAAAACAGTGATACGTAAAGAAACACAATGATACAGAAAGGACGTCCTAGGCTCTCAGGTTGGGCCCAACCCTGAGAGCTTTGGCTCCTATGAAAAAAACTCAGACTTGTTAGGAAACCAAACTGCTTCTCATTATTTCAAAAGAGTCATAACAGTTTTGCCAAAAATGGCTACAAAAGAAATAGAGTTGCTGTAGCACTGGAGTACAAAATACACAATAGGTTCAAAAGTATTTTTACGAAGGCTGAGGCCTCAACATTTATAGATAACTTGGGACCTAGCTGGCCTCCTCAATCTGTGGAACTCGGCTGTCAAACTGTGAGTCAAACAACCCCTTTCTAAATGCTGATTGGCTGCCTTCTAGATTCGACTCGGTGGTCTTTGGATCTCGGAGTTGAAGGTGAGAATCCCGAGGAAGGGTCATTGAATGCTGTAGACATCCCTCCAAGTCCTAATTTCAGGCTTGGCTGCCTTATAGCTCATGATTTCTTTGAATTTGCTCCAATACGTCAAAAAACCTGAAATAGACACATGTTAACCACCGAGGAAAAGTAACTTCCCTTATTCATACCAAAGACACAAACATACTAGAAATAATGCATAAACTATAGAAAATGATGGATTTGAACAAGGGCTGAACAATGAAAATGAGGCCAAATGAGTCCAAATTGTTACCAATTTTGGGGCTCATCAAAAGGGTTCATTATTTTGTGATTCCAAGAACCCTAGCTACAAAGAGGCAGAATCAGTGGAAAACATCAACAAAATGTATGTTATAAAAAAAAAAGATATATTCATTAGTAAATCGATGAAAACCCTAATGCTATCCCTATCATCTATCTAAGAACAATTGGTCGAACCATTACACTGGGTTAGGTCATATGGTTTACGTGGCAATGAAAATGAGCTTCTTGCTTACGTGGCAATGAATTCGATATAAATGTTTCTTGTCTGAGTCCAAATAGTACCACATTCAAAATCTTATAAAACACAACACCATTCATACAGCTATGTCTACATTGGGTCAAAGAAACAAGTCGTACTTCGTGAAGTTATAAGGTGAGAACTATTAAATATTATAGGTATGGTAGTAGGATAGGTATAACACAACACCATTCATACAACTATGTCTACATTGGGTCAAAGAAACAAGTCGTACTTCATGACCTTATAAGGTGAGAACTATTAAATATTATAGGTATGGTAGTAGGGTAGGTATAAAAGTTTTTAAATAATCAGCAAGTTCATTTACATTTTCATTTAAATATGTTAACGGACTAACATGAAGTTATAAGGTGAGAACTATTAAATATTATAGGTATGGTAGTAGGATAGGTATAAAAGTTTTTAAATAATCAACAAGTTCATTTACATTTGCATTTAAATATGTTAATGGACTAATTTGCATAGTTTATAGAACGTCATGATGTATATTTTCCAAGAAATATTCCACATATAGAAAAAAAAAATCTATATAAATAATTGCAAGAAATAACAAATGTATAATATATTTTCCAAGAAATATCCCACATATAGCAAAAAAAAATATATATATAAATAATTGCAAGAAAATAACAATATGATACGCCATTGTGATGATGGTATAAATACACAAATATTATATAGTTGAAGAAATAACAATTTGTTATCCAATTGTGATGATGGTATAAATACACAAACATTATCTAGTTGAGTCCCAAAAACTTGGGTCATATTTGAATAAGAAGGAAATGGGAAACAAAAAATATTGACCTAAAAAACCTATGTGAGTAACCTTTGGTAAAGGAGACCATTGGTAAGATGTGAAAGAATAAAATGGAAACATATAGTTGAAGAAATAACAATATGATACTCAATTGTGATGGTGGTATAAATACACAAACATTATATAGTTGAATGCCAAAAGCTTGGGTCATATTTGAATAAGAAGGAAATTGGAAACAAAAAATATTGACCTAACAAACCTATGTGAGTAATATTTGGTAAAGGAGATTATTGGTAAGATGTGAAAGGATAAAATGGAAACAAAAAATATTGGCCTAACTGTTATAGACATATTTGGGCACTGCAACCCCAAACTCATATGTCCATAAACCAAGGGCTCTTTAACCCCTAAAAGTGTTGTTTCATACCCTAAAGGATCATGGTCCGCTGATTACATCATTTCCCAGAAATTCCACCTGAAAAACCACTTAGAACTGCCCAAAACTGGACCATGCTGACTACTCCATGGTCAAGGTGCGATGCATACTGGCTGCAACACTAGCCAGATGCGATGCATATTGAAAGAGCCTTCTATGGGGTGCGATGAGTGAGAATAGACAAATGGTAGAGACAGTTTGCTAAGTGGATGATCATGGAATCTTCCATAAACTTCTCATATGACACTTGCCTCTCTGAATTCGCCGATGGATGAGTAAGAGATCAATGAAATCTCCAAGTGGAACCAAGAACTATCAGTGGAATGACACTAATAAAAAACCCAGAGCTGACTCACACCCTTGCAAGGCATCTATAAATGGATCCCTCATCTGAGAGATCTAGGGGCTGGAATTTTGTAATTTGTAAGGAAGTGTTGTTGGTTTATCGGTGAGAAGAGACATGGTATTGTTGGGTGATCTTGCTTTTCATGAGGTGAAGAGGGCTTCTATGCTAGGATGATGATGCTGGATCAGACAACTGGATTGTAATCCTCTCTTCTACTATTAATAAAGTTCTTTGAGTTTTCCTCCATATAATTGTGTGTTTGTGAATCTTGTTGTTTATGAATGCAATTGTATGGTCAATGTGTTTCTGATTCTGCATTGTTTATGATGTTTTAGATAGATATGATTTGATGTTTTTCTATTACTTTGACTCTATAGGTACTCTTTAAAGTAGGACAAGTAGGAGAGGAGTGGAAAATTCTATCAAGGGAAAGAGAAATCAAGCAAGGATCCAACGGAAGATCCAGGTTGGTCCTCTTTTCTTCCCTCTTATCTATTACACTTAAAGGAAATATCGAATTTCTTTGATTGTTTGTTTCTAAGATAGCTACCCATCTTAGTGGGACTACCAGTTCAAATCGACACTAGTTTTCCCAAAAACAAAATGGTGACTCCACTGGGGAGAGAATATTTTGCTTGTTTGTTATTGTTGTTTGCTTTATAAACTACAGACAAAGCCTAAAGTTAGCCAGCTAGCCTTCGAACTGCCTTTGCTATGCAATTGCGAAGTAGATGAATGCTGCTTCAGTCAATATTCGGGTTGGTTTATGAACTGAACATTTGACTTACAAGCATCCTAAGTTCCCTTATGCTAGCTCATAACCTTATAAGATCATACCCCTATACTTTGTTTTTACTGTCCATCATAAGTCAGCCTAAATCACTGAACTTAGCTGTAAACTTTGAGCAAAAACCAAACTTAGTTTCACTCCCTGGGCCATCGCACTATCTGCAACTGGGCAGCCTATATGCATCGCACCTCCCGTGTGTTGTAGGTGAGATGCATTCTTGTTTCCCTAAAGGACAGGTGTAATGATTGAGTGACACTGTTTTTCTCTTTGAAATTTGGTTTTTCCTCTTTACTTTCAGCTCTATTCAGTAGTTTTGCTGTTCATGATCAGTATCTCATTGCTGAAGCCTCCTTCCTTTACATTATTCAACCTCCATTGATTAGGATTTGTAAATTTTTTTATGTATTTGTCAACCATTTACAATCCTCCTTTGTCGAAAGTAGCTTAATCGAATTGTCGGTTTTTTATGCAAAAAAGTGTTGTAACTGTCATTTTGAGTCAAAAAGAAGAGTGTCGTAAAGTCTTCCTCCTCTAGATAGTCGATTGTACTTTTGTCATTGTATTTGATTTGGATTGTTAATATTTGAAGTGTCGAAAGCAGTTTTCCATTCAAAATCGAAAAGTGCCGTTTTAGTGTTCCTTTCGTTTTTTGAAAAGAAATTGTTGAAATGTTGCTTTAAAGAAAATAGTTCAGATCTGTACTTAGTTTTCCTTTTGATCATTCTCACATCAAGGAAACGAAAAACAAATACATGCATTTGCATTTGCATTTAGACTGTGTGCAAAAGATGATTTAGGAAAAGTTCATTTAGTGTGTGCTCTTTACTCTATGTTGAAAGAATTGTATTCTTCTTTCCTTAGTAGCTAGGATTTTCATTGCTAAAACAAAATAAACAATTGTTTGTCATTTTAGATTGCATAATTTAGGAATTTTACATCTACATCACGCGGTGAACCTCGAAAGACAAACTTCTAAGCAAGATCAACTCTAAAATAAATCTCAATGAACATAAAAACGCTTTGGAACCTAACGCAACACATCTAGAAGTCTAGGCTCGAGACGTGTTCCATCATCGTAAAACATGGTAACTATCATTTTCATCAAAGGTTGGGTGATTCCTCCTCTTTGATACGAAAAATGCCAGTATGGACTTGTGCTCCCCGTACCTTCGAGTATATATTGGGAGACCACAATAGGCTAATATCCTTTATCCTTAGGAAGTCGTGTCTGCCACCCTATCGATCACAATGCACTGAACACAACATTCGGGAAGATTGACTACCATACGTAAAGTCCTAGGTAATTTCTCTTTAATTTACCACCAAGGTGTATATTGTAGTTTTGCGATTGGTTTGGTAATCCCTCTGTCTAGATTTCCAGATTAGTCACTTTCGTTCCTTTTTGACTCCTTAAAAGAAAATGTCCATCTAAGCACTTGTAACTTCAGGATCATTAAAAATCGAAGGCGACTAGAGTCACCTTTAGTTTTTTCTCAACTCTTAAAAATTGAAAAAGCAAAGTTGTGTCAAAGCGTCATAAAATTTATTTAAATTAGAATAACATCCATGTTCCTTCATTGATCTTAGGTTGAGATAATGGAGTCCAATCAAGGAACCCCTCTTGGAGGGAATCCTGGTCCTTTCTCTTCTTGGGGAGATATTGGTGCTCCGTATATGGCTACATTGTCCCTTCCGGGAATCACAATTGGCTTGCCAGTATGGCTATTCTCAACCTCTGTTGTTCAAAATACCGTGATTCCTCAGCAATCAAATTAGCAACCAGATGATACTGAAGTGGTCCCTTCAACTTCTACTTCGCTTATTTCTCCCTCCCCTTCTTCCTCTTCGCTTGGTGAAACTAGTGATAGTAAAAACCAAGTAGCTGAGAAGAAGAAGAAAGGGAAGGAGAAGAAGAAGAAGAAGCCAGTTAAACAAGGGGGAAACAATGAATCATCTAGTGAAAATTCACACATTAAATCTCTTAGATATCCTTTTCTAATTTGCAAAGAAAACCATTTTAATCAAGATTGTCCTTGCATTCCGCGGATCTTGACAGAATGGTCTCCCCATTCGCACCATCCGGTGTCATCAACCTCTAGCAATAAGGTTGATAACACACCGTCAACTAGTGAAAATGAAAGTCCTGAATAGGAAATAAAGGTCAAAACTCCATGTCTACTATGTGAGGGTGACCATCACCTTCCCCATTGTTCTTTTCTAGATGAGGCCAAGATAATATTGCATAATCGTCCTACTTCACTGCAGCGACTTCTGCCTGGATACAAGAAACTCTTACCGAGTCCATTCTAGTTAAAAACCTGACTGACATAACTCAGTTTTTGGTCATAACGCCTATCGTTGAAAGAGAACCTTCTGAGTGCATACTGGACCAAACTCAACAAATCGAGGTGGCAGTCGACCCAGTCTTGGCTTCAGAAGGTCCACCTTCAGATGATACAATTTCCAAAGAGAATGAGAACGACACCGCTCAAATTTTTTTTGTCGATATAGAATCTGGTGAACTTGGGGGAAATCCACCCGTTCCTTTAAAACAAGAGGAAAGCCCCCCAGTTCATGACGTTTATCCAACCGTTTATCTGGTACCTCCTCCGAGCAGTCTAGTCATTTTCTTTGATTGGAATCAACTAGCAAGATCCTGCCTTCCATCTAGTGTACCATTCAGGATCATAATACAAGTTTACAAAATGATCATGTCTAGCAGTATTATAGATGAAGGGGCTTTAGTGAGTATCCTTTCCTGAACTACTTGGAAAGCGCTTGGTTTTCCATCGCTTCTGCTTGAAACACAAAATTTCTCAGGCTTCAACAAAGGAACCGGTCGACCGTTAGGGATCCTTCTGAAGTTTCCAATAACTTTGAAAAGGAAAACCGTTCACTTGAACGTGATGGTAGTCCAAGGGCCACTAGATTACAATCTACTCCTTGGACGTGACTATATATATAGCATGAAAGCTATTGTTTCCACACTCTTTCGAGTGATGTGTTTTCCACATGAAGGCAAACCGGTGAAATTTGTCGACCAACTTTCATTTATAGGTTCAAACAGAGCTACGAATCAACCGTCATCCCTAAATGGCCTCTTTGCGTCAAAAATGTCTCTTCAACCTTCATTCCATCCACCTAATTACCACGAGTATTTTGGTGAATGTAACGAAGTTTAGGGGGCATGCACCCTGGTCTGCTTCAGCAGGCGAACCCAAATGAAAAGAGAGATTTCCTTGAAGGTTATATGATTGGACTTAAAAACCATTTCCTCGTAGGTTATGTGATCAGTCTGAAACAACTATTTACTTGTAAGTGATGTGATTGGAAGTTCACACCATTCACCTTTGTCTATTTCGATGGATAAAGCCAAGGAAGTGTTTTTTGTCTACCGCTAATAGAAACAATCCTGCCTAACAGCAGGGACTTCCATAGGGTGACCTAGGAACTCTCATTTTCTTAAATGCTTGGGGGCATGAAAACCTTTTGTATGCAAGTGAAAAAAGGACCAATCTCATTTTTTATCTTTTTAGCATTTTTTTAGCTTTTTTTCTTTTTAGTGTAGTTAGCTTTGTAGTTTGGTTGTTTCTAGCTTACATAAAAAGGCGATGAGCACATGTTATAGTAGAGTTCAAGCTCATTAAAAAATAAACCTACCAATGAGAGACATCTTTAAAACGACTGACATGAGCAATGTTTCCGCAAGGTTCAAGCTCATTAAAAAATAAACCCGCCTACGAGCATAGTTTCTCCCAGTTCAAGCTCATTAAAAAATGAATACATCCTTGGTAAATAGTCTTTGTGATTTCCCTGCTATCAGCCCCTTTGAACCTTGGTTGTGTTCCTACAGTCACCTCCATTCTTTTGGCTGATCATACACTTCCATTTGATTGTTTACCCTTTTGAGGAACAACTGCGATGAGTGATTCTAATTGCCACCCTCTTCACACTACCATGTTTTGAGAAGTTCCAAATTTACTTGGAACCAGTTGCTACCTGAAAACACCACTTGTTCCTAAAAATCGAGTCTCTTTTAAACTCTTTTTAGAATCATTAAATATAAAAAGATTGTCAAGGTATTGGCCTTTCTATCTCTTTAAAGTATGGATAAGTGCCATCCCTCCTATATGTTTTAATATTTTTGGACCTGATGGATTATCAAACAAAAAGATCGAGTGCTTGTCTTTTTCGGCTCGCTAAAGCAATCAAAAAGTCATCCCTTTCGTATTATTTTATACTTTTTCACACTTAAGGGATTATGTTATGAAAAATTACTATTGAAGTTTCCTTTTCATCCATTTTCAAACTCTCTAAACATGAAAAGGACCGAGTTATCTTTGTCGTTAAACTCGTTAAAACAATAGCGACAAACTTGCCCACCTAGACAAGAACAAGTCTCACTGACGCTAGGCTCATTAAAACATAGCGATAGGTTTGCCAAAAGGGAAAATTATAGAACAAGCATATCTTATCCTCCCCAAGCTTGATAAAAATAAAGAGGTATTGGTCAACATTGATTGGGGAAAAAGGGAAGAGAACTTGAAGAATTTTATTGGTAGCAGGTCATTCTTGAACATGACACTTTCACAGGACATATCACCATTGGTCCTCCGTACCATCCATCTTTTGGGTTTAACGCTAGAAATCCATCTCAATGTTGCCGAAATGTTCAAGAGAAGTCATTTAGAGAATTCACCATCCAGTAAACACCTCATCCACTGCAATACCTTCACCCTTCATTTTTTCATGACCGCCATTCCTGAACCTTATATCACCAGATCGTTTTCACCTTCAGAAGATATTTCTGTTCTATTTCGTGTCATAGATCTGGGATACATTAAAGCCCTACTACAGTGAGTCACTTCTTGTTGACATCATCTCATTATCCAAGAAGTTGACTTAGAAACAACCCTTTCAGTACTTTGAAGCTTGCATGCCTCAACGACAAGTTTCTCACTTCCTGCGATAGGTTTACATCAATGGCCTTCGACCGAAAGATTTTGCGTGGTGTTCGACATCAGATCATATATTCAAACCACATGAATTGTATTGTAGTACCTTGAGGGTCATTATCATTATCGGTGATCCCTCTCGCGCTTGTTAACAACTTACATTATTGGCTGGTAATCAGGTGATGCCTTTCCATGTTTGACTTCAGAACATCTTTTCACATGGATCGACTTGTACATTGGGCAAAGATTGAACGAGTTTGAAGACCTCGGATCTAGTTTCATCCCTTCGAGTTGTAATATATTCAGGAAAATAAAGACATCAATTGTACGCAGAAGCTGCACAGATAGTCATCTAAGCTAGGAAGATGACTCTTCATGTGAATAATCACGAGTCTGCAATAGAAAACGATTTTCTGTCCTATGTACATGAAAATGAATTTATAAAGCTGAGCATGGGAATGCCTGCCTCAGCTAGATCATGAAAATAATATGTTGATGATGTATTGTATTGTATTTTGTACAGGTCACCTTCCAGTTCAAATACCTCAGATCCTCATGATAAAGCATTTCACTCGACATTAAAAGATTTACGACCTCATGCTTTAGGGGGCAACTGTTATAGACATATTTGGGCACTGCAACCCCAAACTCATATGTCCATAAATCAAGGGCTCTTTAACCCTAAAAGTTTGTTTCATACCCTAAAGGATCATGGTCAACTGATTACATCATTTCCTAGAAGTTCCACCTGAAAAACCACTTAGAACTGGCCAAAACTGGACCATACTGACTGCTCCATGGTCAAGGTGCAGTGCATACTAGCTGCCACACTAGCTAGGTGTGATGCATACTAAAAGAGCCTTTTGTGGGGTGCGATGAGTGAGAATAGACAAATGGCAGAGACAGTTTGCTAAGTGGATGATCATGGAATCTTCCAGAAACTTCTCATATGACACTTGCCTCTCTGAATTCTCCCATGGATGAGTAAGAGATCAATGAAATCTCCAAGTGAAACCAAGAACTATCAGTGGAATGACACTAATCAAAAACCCATACCTTGCAAGAAATCTATAAATGGATCCCTCATCTGAGAGATCTAGAGGCTGGAATTTTGTAATTTGCAAGGAAGTGTTGTTGGTTTATTAGTGAGAAGAGACATTGTATTGTTGGGTGATCTTGCTTTTCATGAGGTGAAGAGGGCTTCTATGCTAGGAGGATGATGATGGACCAGATAGCTGGGTTGTAATCCTCTCTTCTACTATTAATAAAGTGTAGGTTTTAACCCCGTACAAAAATTACCTGCATACGAATTCTAAATCACATGAAAAATAAAAATGCGAGAGCATAACACATAAAACACATATACAAAAATATTTCCCACTGGATCCCAAAACCGGGACTACCAGATTGATTTTTCATTATGTTCCTTTCAATGTTACAATATATATTTATACATGCTAAAGCATCCAATACCATGGACCGAAAAACCATCGTGTCCAAAACCATGGACCGAAAACCATCGCGTCCAAAAAACATGAAACTATCGCGTCCAAAAAACATGTGCAAAAATCATGCACAAAAACCATAGGTGGGTCCGCCCAACCTAACATAGGGTCCAAAACCAAAATTTTCTGGGGCGCTGCCCCGGACCCCATAAAGTGGGGTTACGGGTACCCCTCAAACCCCTATTAACTATGTGGAAAGAATATAACACAACCCAACAATCTCCCACTTGTTGTTTTCTTTCCACAGGGGGCCACAGGAGAGCTTAGTCATTTTTCCAGCCTGAAACACCCATTGTTTCTCTACACCAAGAGAACTTCTCAGAGCTAACATATTTTGTCAATTCATCTGCAGTATTCTTCAAAGTGTCCACCTTTATCAGCAACACCTTTTTGTCTTCTATCATATCCCTCACAAAGTGATACTGAACATCAATGTGCTTTGTCTTTGAATGCTAAGCAGGGTTCTTTGCCAAGAAAATTGCACTTTGGCTGTCACAGTCTATCCTTATAGCTCCCTGTACTAACCCCATACTTGAACACAATCTCTGCAACCAAACTGCTTCCTTGCTTGCATGAGTGGCTGCCATGTATTCTGCCTCTGTAGTTGATAGTGCCACTACAGATTGTTTCTTACTCATCCAACTGACTGCACCTCCAAATAGGTTAAACACATACCCACTTGTATATTTTCTCTGATCTAGATCTCTAGCCCAATCTGCAGCAACAAAGCCACGGATATCC
>APFE030453355.1:216769-244282 GCA_000404065.3 Pinus taeda | reverse complement strand
CTAACAATAATAATATAAAGCCACAAAAATAATAATAGAGGGATTCTATGGGGCACAATAATAACAATATGGGGAAAATAGGGGCACAACAATATTAATAAGGGGTGCAACTACAATAGTAATGGGGTAATCAGTAGTATTATAGGGACCCAACAGTCACACCCCAGGTTCCTATGTTCAAACCCACTCAATCTATGCCTCAAACTTCCCAAGTTTTATCTTAAACAAGTCAACTTATCCAAGATGTACATCAAGCACAACCTATGCCATTGGTATCTAGGATCTCTCAAATCCCACCTAACCAACCTCTTCAAGGTGCATTACAAACTCCAACACTTGGTCAGATTATTCCTCAAATGCAAGTAAACTATCCTTTATATGGCATGGCTCAGGTATCAACCAATCAACACAATGTAGGGATGATGAAAATGCCTCTCGTAAACTTTTCCAAATTATTCCTTAAATCCTTGTTGGTAAAACTACCATTCTACAAATGCCTTATCAAGATCAACAGATTTAAACACAACCATTTTAGCCTTTTCAAGGTTATCTCAAAACACAAAAGTCTGGGTATGTCTATCTTGGTTACCAAAACCATCCTGATCCAGGAATTCATATACTTGTTTCTCAACCCATTTTGTCATTCCCACAATACCCTTCCCCTAACTTTAATAGGCAATTGTTGTTTACGAATACCCTTGAATTTCTATATTTAACCCGATTGAAGAATGATCCTATTTGTCATTCTACTTACTAGTTGGACATTCCTACCAAATTACTGAGCGATATCCTGAAATTCAACGGAAAATTCTGGAGAAGACCTATCTACTCATGTTATGAGTGATCATTTATGGTGTTCATCCAAATCCTTAAATGATGATTTGATTCGTTTATGGATTTTTCATAGAAATCTTACTGGTATGACAACTAAGTGGTATGTTGAATTGCCACAAGCTTCGTTTATCAATTTCAATGCCTTGGAAACTACATTCGTGACCCATTTCCAATTACCTATCCGATATGAAACTAGAATCGAGCTTTTGACCTCACTGAAAGAATCTGACTCCACTCACGAATCTGGTCATATTCATTAGTGGTGATGTCGATGTCATATTTTCAAAACTTTCATTCTTGATCAGTTATTATCTAAATTATTTATCAAATCTTTGTTACCTTCCATAACTAAAAACGTTGCTAAAGGTGGAAATTTTACTAAACAGAAAGTCATTGCTTGTGTCCAATACCTTGATCTCATTTATACTCAATCCGAGACACTCTATGACAAAATACCCAATGCTCTGAGACCTCAACATACCACCACCTCCCACTAAAGAATCACATGTTGCTAATGATGTGATTGGTTATGGTAGTCAACAGACAATAAGTAAAATGTATGGTTCATCTCCTTCGTTGGCTACTCAAAACCCGTCCTCTGTTACTCCTATGACTATTTCTAAAATTAAAGTAGTTCTATCCATGAAAGAAAAATCTCAGTAACCAGAAAGTAGGAATAAAGGAATAGGAAAGAAGAAGAAAGATAATTCTTGGCATGTAAAACAAAATAATTCATCTCTTGACAACAAATAAAAGCCTCATTATCCTTGCGTTATTTGCAATGAGGAACATTTTACTAGGGCATGTCCATAGTAGAAAAGTTAATCAATTCCCAATGTCATCATCTAATGCACCTGTTGTGTTAACAAATCCCTTTCCTAACTAGGAGATGAATATGTTTGTGCAAGATCAAGTTTCAGCTTTCAAGGTTATGATGCTATCTTCAACCAAACAGAAAAATGAGATTATGGTGGCTAATAGAAATAATGATTATGGTAACTTGAATCCCTCGACTCATAAGGGTACTGATAAACCTACCAGCTCCACTTCATATCCTCCTCCAATTGTGGTATATACTGAATTAACTATTAATTTAACCTCCCAATTATTCATAAATCAACATTCAATCCTCGTGCGAGAGCTCCATAAAATTATAAGTTGAGGACTTGTCTCAATCTCCTTCTACTATGTCAACTCTCGAGGTTTTGTAGAATTGTCCTATCGGGAAGAGGTCTTTACTTACTATAATTGGAGGCATAGATCCTTTATATTTGAAACTTATGGTCTATAATCATGAGAATCATACCCCCAAATGTCCACCACAACTGGATTTTATGATCCAGGTTGTTGTTCAAAATAATATTGTCCATTGGACAATTATGGACGAAGGTGCTTCGACCTGTATCATGTCACTTTCCTATTGGCAGGATATTGGTTATCTTCAACTTAATAAATCACCTACTACTCTTAACTATTTTGATATAAGATGTTTCAAACCTTACAAAATTTTAAATACATTGCAAGTGGAATTAGCTTGGAAAATGGTTTCAATAGAATTTGAATTTATAGATGGACACTTGGATTATATCCTTTTACTAGGTCATACATGGATTTATGCAATCGTAAATATCCTTTCAATATATTTTAGGATGATCACTTTCCCTCACTAGGGTGCCATTGTGGCCATCAAGCCAATCATAATTTTTGCCCATAATTCTCAAACTACTAGAAGCATCCCTCTAGTGTATGAATCCCATAGTATTATCAACATGTCAGAGTAGGATTACTTAAGGATTCTTCTTTGATGGGAATTGTTTCCTCCCTCGCCCTGACATTCCTAATCTGGTTGCCTCTATCAATATTATCTCCTCTTGTACTATTCCATATGATCCCTAGATTCTACCAAACATTTCTAATGTTGAAAATTTTGGTGACTGCATATCGCTCAGTTCTATTGAGCTTGAATACAATGCCATCTATTTGACTTGTTGGGCACATTCCGATTTCTTGTCCTCGATAGATTGGGTTTATCATTCCCATATTTGGTTCATCTTCTGATCCTTTCTCTAGTATATTTTTTATTGATGAAAACATTATGGAAATAATGATATTAGATGATGCACTGTGGGAGAATAACCATCATTGTTCATCCTTACCCAAAAACCTTGAGAATAATCTTGGAGATATTTATACACCCAATATTATTGAGACATTTATGGATTCCATATCCATTCACAACATTGATTTTGCAAAGAATTTAATGAATATTGAAGAGACTATTTCTCCTAATATTTCGATTAAATCGAGATTTATTTAAAATGTCCATATTGGTTCATCTTGCTCTCCTAATGACATCAAGATTTATAAAGCCCCTTTTGAAGAATTTCGTGATGTTTTCACCTATACATGTGAAGATATGCTAGGTATTGATCCAAATATCATATAGCATTAGATAAAAACTTATCCATAAGCCAAGCCAGCGCAACAATTCTTACGTATGGTCCACCCTAATAAAGATGCT
The DNA here is from genome assembly GCA_000404065.3 of Pinus taeda. Lineage (NCBI taxonomy): Eukaryota > Viridiplantae > Streptophyta > Pinopsida > Pinales > Pinaceae > Pinus > Pinus taeda. The sequence goes on along the minus strand of APFE030453355.1, from coordinate 240,927 downwards.
ATGATTAACCTAGAGGTTGAATTTTTTTTGCATGTTGGTTTTATTTACCCCATTCCTCTCACTAATTGGGTTTGAAACATAGTCCCTGTGATGAAGAAACAATGCACAATTCAAAAGTGTTTCGACTATCAAGATATTAATTGTGTTTATCATAAAGAAAACTAAACAACCCCATTTATCGACCAAATTGTTGATGATTGTGATGGAAGTGGGGTTTTTTGTTTATGGATAGTTTTTATGATTATAATCAAATCAACATACTGTCATCTGACCAACATAAGACTACATTTATTTTTCCATGGGACACATTTTGCTATCATAAGCTCCCTTTCGGTTTGAGGAACACTGATGCAACTTTCTAGAGGGATATGGATTATTCCTTCCATGATGTCAAGAACATTGCACAAACCCATTTGGATGATTTACCTGCCCACCCCAAACATCATGAGGATCATCTGATGCATCTCAAGGTTATTTTCCTAAGTTGTTGGCATTATAATATCAGATTAAATCCACACAGATTCATGCTTTGTGTCTAGTACGGTAGACTTCTCGGCTTCGTTGTATTGAAGTAAGGAATTTGTATTGATCCACTCAAAGTATTGGTGGTCCTCGATTTCCCACACCTTAGGGAAGGAAAAATTTCTACGGATATTTTTCCCAAACTATGCATAACTGACCAAAACTATACAAAAGAGTGGTTTTGCATCTAGCACACTTAGATAAAATCTGGTGCAATGCCACAATGGCTAATGAGGCCCACAAGAAACGCATAAAACTGCAATATGACAAGAATTTTAAACATCATGCCTTCTTGGAAGGTGACCTAGTACTTTTGTATGATAAGTAATTCTATACGTTAAGGGCCAGAAAGCTCGATTTGATGTGGCTAGGCCTATATATAGTCAAACGTGTACTTGCAAAAGGGGCTTATGAAATCATTGATTTCGATGGAATCCCTTTGGCATAACCTTGAAATGCGTTGTACCTTAAAAAATACTATGCCTAGGCTAGCTTTGTATAGTCACTATGTACATACTATAGGTGCGCTCATTTATTTGCAGTGTTTCCTTCACAGTTTCCTATTGTCTTTGGCCATTTATGCTCCAAATGGCCAACTTTTCATGGATATTTGTTGCAAAATAAGCAAAACTAACCAGAACTATACAAAAGAGTGAGTTTTGCATCTAACACACTTGGATAAAAATCGACGCAATGCCACAATGGCTAATGAGGCTCACAAGAAACACATAAAACCACAATATGACAAGAATGTTAAACCCCATGCCTTCTTGGAAGGTGACGTAGTCCTTTTGTATGATCAGGAATCCAATAAGTTAGGGGCCAAAAATATCGATTTGATGTGGCTAGGCCTATATATAATCAAATGTGTACTTACGAAAGGGCTTATGAACTCATTGATTTCTATGGAATCCCTTTAGCATAGCCTAGGAATGGGTTGTACCTTAAAAAATACTATGCCTATGTTACCTTTGTATAGTCATTATGTACAGACTATATAGGTGTGTTCGTCTATTTGCAGTGTTTCCTTCAAAGTTTCTTATTGTCTTTGTTAACCTTGGATTAAATTTGATTTGCATATGTCAGAATTTGTTCATCCGCATGTTAGTTATGATGATGGCGCTATCCATAGTACTTGGAACCTTTCCTCTGCAATGTGGAATATTTATGCTCCAAATGGCGAGTTAATGAGTTTCCAAGGGATTTGTATCGATCACTCAACCAATAACATCATTGAGTATAATGTAGTGATTGAATTGTTGTTTGACACTATTTCACGTGGCATTTGCCATTTGATGGTCTGAATTTATTCACAGCTCATAATACTACGTCTAATCAACGTCTATTTAGTACGAAGTCCAACTATGCTTCACGTTTTTTTAAGGGTTCAACTTCTAGAATGATATCTTGATTTAATTCAATATCAGCATATTCCTAGAAGTCTAAACAAATTAACTAATGCAATACCCTATTATATTTTAGACAAAAATTTGCAACACGTAAAAATTTCAATTAACATCACATATTGAATAAGAAGTAGAGAAAATAGGAAACATCGATATATATATCTATGAATTATTGCTAGATTTATATATATATATATATAGTTTTATTTACAAAAATTATGTCTGAGACACATATGGTCATATGACCTAGACTATCAAAATATGACCCTAAGGCCTCCTAGTAAACTAGTCCCGATCATGATCGTGATAACAGACAATCGCACAAGAAGTCTTGCTGGTCCAGGTGGATATTGGTGGCCACTTGCCTATTCCACTTGGACCCCCAACACTGACTCTTTTAGGTTTTTAGTTTCCTTAATTGTAGCACAATTTACTATTTTTGTCAGTCTTTTGGGTCTTGAACTTCCAGAGCCCTTTTGAGGCCGTAAATGATGTTTTTAGGGAAAACAGAGAGACTAAAATTGACCCAAATCTAATCTATAAGTGTGTTTTCAGCCTCCTCTTTGAGATTTTCGAAATAAGGTATTATGATAGCCAAATGGAGATCGTATGCCAAAGTTATGACCCCGGGAAGTTGATGTACAAATTTACCCAAATGGGGCCCACATTTTTGGTGCATCATCTTCTAGGGTTAGATTTTTGGATGTTTAGGGTTTTCCATTATTTCTCAACAACAAATAGGCCTCTAAGCCTCATTGTATCACAATTTAGAGGCATGTAGCTACCACATCTCTTCTCAGAGATAAGCTACCATCACCCAAGCTAGTTTATTTCCATTTTGTTTGTGAGCATATTTCAGTGTTTGATATTAATGAAATGAAGTGTTATTTTTGTTTCATCTCCGTATTTGTGGTTGTATCTATGATTTGGTGCATTCCTGTTTAAGTTCGGATCAGTGTTATCAGAGTGGTCTTCTCTTTCTCTTATTTTCTTTGCATGTCACCAACAAGGTCGGGATATAAGGAGTTAGGGCTCAAACTGGCTGAACCCTTGCAAGACCATCCTCATAAATCCCGACATCCTCCCATGGAGAAAGAGAAGAGAGACGAGGGGGTAGGAAATCCTTTCAAAATCTTGTTGGAAGAAGCACTCGAGTGACAAAGGAATGCGATGATGAAAAATTTTGTCAAGATCCTTCAGTGGCTACCCAAAGGCAATGCATATTCTTCCAGCAGCCACTCTTGAAATACATGGGACATTTTCTCCTCTCCTATGGGTACCTCTACACTGTCAGGTCCAACACTCCATTGATCTAACCCTAGGCGTGCCACTACCCAACGGACCGATATATCAATGCTCTATTATGGAGAAATATGAGACCAAGAGGTAGATTCAGGAGTTGTTTCAAAAAGGGCACATAAGGCTAAGCTCATCACCCTGTGGGAGCCTGATTGTATTAGTATAGAAGAAGGATGGGACCTAGAGACTTTGTATTGACTATCGAGCACTGAGCAAGATCACTGTCTGGAATAGGTACCCAATCCCACAGATCGATGACCTTCTCGACCAGCTCAAGGGGGACAAATATTTTAGCAAGATTGACTTGAAGTTTCGTTATCACCAAGTGCTAACCCTATGATGTGTGGAAGACTGCCTTCAAATCCAAGGAGGGAATTTTCGAAAGGTTTGACATGCCTTTCAAGTTGACGAATGCCCCTGCAAACTTCATGAGATTGATGGATGACATCTAGAAACCCTTCAAAAATGATTTCATTTTGGTGTATTTAGATGACATCTTTATTTTCAGCTATAGTTGGGAAGCACACCTCCACCATATTTGACAAGTCCTCCAAACCATGAGACAACACAAGCTGTGTGCCAATCTAGAGGAATGAACTTTTGACATGACCCAGGTTCAATATATGGGGCACATCCTTGATGAGAAGGGTGTGCATGTGGACCTAGCCAAGGTACAAGCCATTCGGGATTGGCTAGCCCCAACCACTCTAAAAGAGCTCCACAACTTTCTAGGCCTTGCCAATTTGTACCATAAGTTCATGTTGGGGTTCTCTCATATAACTTTGCCTTTAATTCAAGTCACCAAGGGTAGAGTGAAAGTGAAGTTATTTTGGTCCAAAACCCAACATAAAGCATTTTCCTTGTCGAAGCAATGCCTTTGCTCTACACCAATTATCACATTAGTAGACATGCATAAACAATTTGAGATTGAGACAGATACCTCTGACTATGATATTGGTGTAGTCTTACTCAACAAGGGAATCTAGTGTCTTACCACAGTGAGACACTTTCAGACACAATCTAAAAGTATCCCACCTATGACAACAAAATGTATTCCATTGTGCAAGCTTGTCATCAATGGAATCATTACATACTGGGGAAGGAAACAATCATCCACACAGACCACTGATCCCTATAGCTCATACAGACACAACAGAAGTTGCAGAATGATCACCATCAGAAATACCCCACATGCTTGCAACAATTACATTTGAACATCAAGTATAAGAAGGGAAACACCAATAATGTTGTAGACTACCTTAGTTGACCAAGCGTCATGGGGTTGATCATTGTGCTTGACTCTTGTGAGGATGAGACATCAGGGTGGCCACATCTTTACAAGAACGATCTAGAATTCGGCATCACCTACTAGACACTCCTAGAAGGTAAGCAAGTTCCAAATTTTTACCTCTCAGATGCACTATTATGCCACTTGGGACAAATTTGTGTTCCTTCAAGCAAGCGTGCCAAGATGATTTTTGAGGTGTACTACATTCGAGTGGATGGACATTTTAGAGTAGAGAAAACAATGGAAATATTGTAGAAGTATTTTTATTGGCCAAACCTTCGTTACGATGTTCGAAGGTACATTAAATCTTGCACTTCCTGCACCTTTGCCAAACCTTCATCAGGATGTTCGGAGTTACATTAAATCTTGCACTTCCTGCACCATTGCCAAACCAACCATCAAGAAGAAAGGCCTATATAATCCTATGCCTACTCCTAGTCAACCTTGGGAATCCATCTCCATGGATTACATGTCGGGTTGTCCTTCCACTAAGCACCAAAATGACTGTGCTTTTATGGTTGTCGAAAAATTCTCTAAGATGGCCATCATGGCGGCCTGCAAGAAGAGTATCATAGGAAAGGCACTCCTAAGCTCTTATTTTAGTGGTGTGGGTACACTTTGGCATCCCACAATGCATTTTATCAAATTGGGATAACAGATTCCTATGTTCATTTTGGTCAAGTCTCTGGTCAATGTTGGATTACTAATTCACTAAGTCCATGGATTTCCATCCCCAAACATATGGCCAAATAAAAGTAGTCAACAAGATGATCGTACACATTCTACGCATGTACAACTCGAAGCATCCACGTACATGGGATGAAATCCTCCCCTATGTCCATCACATCTATAACAAATCTCTCCATGGCTCAACGGGCCACAAACCTTTCAAGTAGGGTTGGGATTTCAACCATTATGTCCCATTGATGTGGCCATACCATTTGTAGCTACTCAACCAGATTAGGCGCATGTCTAATCCAAAGTTAACAGGGCTAAGAGCTTCATTGAGAACATTCAACACATATGCCAGCATGCCCATGATATATTGTACATAACTAATGCTAACTACACGCAGCTCCATGGTCAACATCGAGTGCCAGACAAGTTCGAGTTGGGTGACAAATTTTGGCTACATTTGTAGAAGGAGCACCTCGCTGAACCCCACCGTAAACTTTGCCCACTCTAATATGGGCCATAAACCATTACCAAAGTTGTAGGGGAAAATTCCTTCGAGCTTATGATTCCACTATTCCTTGGTCTGCACATAGTGTTAAATGTAGACCACCTCTGACCATACTTTCCACCATTATTGGATGCATCCGACATTGCAGAAAAACTCACACCAACAAAGATAAACCCATATTGCATGGAACATGACACAACGAATCAGATCATGGACACACAAATCAAGAAAAATTGCCACTAGAAGATCCAACTATATCAAGTTGTCAAAGCTGGTCAACTCCTTCACCAAGGCAAGTGGCTCACTAGGGACCAAGTTCAGCAAAAGTTTCCCCATCTCATGGAGGCACTCAACGTAATGGGCACCATTACTTCCTAAGGGGGGATGACTGATCTAGGTGGATATTGGTGGCCACCTGCCTATTCCACTTATAACCCCAACATTTCCTCTTTCATTTTTTCATTTTCCTTAATTGTAGCACAATTTACTATTTTTGGCAGTTTTTCAGGTTCTAAACATCTGGAGCCGTTTTGAGGCCCTAAACGATGTTTTTATGGAAAACAGAGAGACTGCCATAGTTCTAATCTAGTCTCTATTTTTTTTTTTTTACCTCCTCTTTGATATATTTGAAATGACATATTATGATTTCCAAGTGGAGATCATATGCCAAATTTACGACCCCGAGAAGTTGATGTATCAATTTACCCAAACGGGGCCTACAGTTTTGGTGCTTTATCTCCTAGGGTTAGGATTTTGGATGTTTGTGGTTTTCCATTGTTTCTCAATAATAAATATGCCTTTGAGCCTCATTAGAACATAGACCAGAGGCATGTACCCACCAGATCCCTTCTCAGAGATAAGTTACCATTGCCCGAGTTAGTTTATTTCCATTTTGTTTGTAAGCATATTTCAATATTTGATATTAATGAAATCAAGTGTTATTTTTGTTACATATCTGTATTTTTAGTTATATCTGTGATTTTTTATGTTCCTATTTAAACTCGGATCACTTGCACAGTAGTCGAATGATGTGCTCTGGTACTCCAATAGTGTCTCGCATTACATGGTTGGGGATCTTATTGAACCTGGTCTATGGGACACTTTGCTTCAAATCCTCAAAATGCCACTCGAACTAGGCAAGAGTCTCGACTATGTTGAGGTCCTGCATCTCTTCTTCTGATCCTCTAGCAACTGCAACTCCTACAAGCACAAGTTGTGTCTCTCCTTGTCATTGAATATATGAATATCCTACTGGTCATATTGGTCCAATATTTACATGTGAAATCAATAATTAGTCTTTGATGTACCAAAAACATAATTTGCTTTTTGTAAAATCCCAAAAATTCAAAAATTCAAACTGACATTGTTTTACCTATATCACCCCATTGCTCTCCTTAAGGTAAAATGGGCTTGGGGTCTCCTTGGAAATCATCTCCGACATATGGAAGGTCCTCGACAAATATGAGTTGCACCCACATCCATTGAAGGAAAGTGGGAGTGAAACTCATCAAAGATGCATATGGATGACTAGACATGAGATCTACCCATTGCCTAATCTGTGGAACTCTGGGATCTGGAAGCTCAATCTCAATACGCTCAGGTCGAAGTAGTGGAATCCTCTCTAGAGAAAATGATATCAAAATGGAGCCATATCCAAAGTTCTTCAGTCACCCATCCTTTTCCCTATTAAGGTGTTCCTTTACAACACCCTCTCACTCTAGTTAAACACAATGGGTTCTATGCATTCTAATGCATATTGCATTTGGGACTTAGTAGCCAAACGTAAAGAGACAATTCTAGCCAACCAAGAAATGATGGAAAGAATTGTCCTGAGAGGTATTTGGATCACATCCTTAATCTTTATCTTCCTTTCCTTTGTTTGTTGAGAACGACGTCTATAATTATGATTATCTATGTAATCCTTGATGGTTTCACCACCCCATCTCGTCTGAGACAATGAGATAGGAGCTCCTCTATGAGACAATCCTGTCAGAAAATAGATGTCCTCAACATCTATCCTTAGAGTATGTGGTCTAATCTTGAAGTACGATCATTGAATATCCCTTCCATGACTAGATATTTCAGTAACTCAAGCTAAGGTCCCATGCTTGGAAGCTAGGAAAACATAAGGACTCCACAATTCCTTAAGGCTTGTATTGTTTTTGGGTCATTGGCAAAAATCCAAATATTGGGACTCATGTTATATTTATATCAAGATTGAAACCATTTTTTTTCCAATGAATGTCTGCAAAATCACAAGAAAAACACTTGGAATCAGTCTTGTTAAAAAATTATGAGACAAATCTAGCTAAACAAACATTAAATTTTTTCTTCATATGTGCTCGTCGTACCTTTCGTTTAGTGGATAAAGTGCCCCAACACACCTTTCCTTCTTGGAAGGTGCATTGGGACACTCTTCCTGGTGTGGATCAGGAAGTCCCAACACACCTTTTGATATAGAGAGCATGCGATGAGTCTAGGGAAAATAATTAGACCCTAAAATGCTAAGAAATATCCAAAACTTGCATGGAATGAAAAATGTAAACCATGAAAAACGAGAGTAAGGAAAAATCTCCTACATGGAACTGACAACACTCGAAATGATCCACAAGATTGATTTCAATCACCTACTAAGTTTTGAGGGTAAAAAGCACTTAGAGCTCACTCACAAGAGATAAAATGAAAATAGTAAAAACAAAAAATAGTAAAAACAAAATTACTTTTTTCCTATTTATGGTCAATTCCATTATTATTTTATTATATTTTTAGTCTTTTGACCTAATTTTACCATATAACATATATTTTTAATATTTTGGTGGTGCTCTAAGTAGGTTTAAAACTAATTGAAGGATATTATGAAAGTTTTAAGTTAAATATAGGTCTTTCATGAGAGAGCATACTTTTATCAAATTTTCAAGCTCTATAAAGTCATGAAAAAGGAAACCCTTGGAGTCCTCTTTTAACTCTTTTCAGATTCCCTCAACATGAAAATATTTCCAAGCACTTGTCTTTTCAAAATCGTTAAAGTAAATGAAAAGATGTCTGCTTAGTATAAGTTTAACCTATTTCTGAACTGGAATAGACTATTTATGGAAAATGAACACTTTAGTCGAACATGACTAAGAGGTTCTCCTGAGTATCATTTTATGCCTTTTTGGACTAAAGAAACTAAATTTACGAAAAAAGAACCTTCGAAGTTTTGTTTTTCACCTTTGTTTTTCAAACTCTCTAATCATGAAAAACAAGTCAAGTTATACGTTCGTTGGACTCGTAAAAGCATCAAACAATGCTGGACTCATCGAAAATGACAGGACCAAACCATTCCTTCTCAAGGTTCATTAAAAATACTCAGAAGGATTCATTTGAAGGATGAACTTATATATCAAGCATATGTTATCCTCCTCAAGCTTGTAAAAGATAAAGAGGTGATGATCATAAATAGTTGGGGAAATTGGGAAAATAGGGTACTTAACCTATTAACATGGTAGCGAGTTGCTCTTGAATATGACACTCTTTCACTTCATCTCTTTAATTGTTGGGTTGGGAAATATACTTACCTATTTGGTTAATCACACCATATCAAAAGCCTCTGAAGTTGGTTTTGGGTCAATGCTGCCAACTCCATAAAGTCACCGCAGGTATTTGCAAGAGAATTCCTTGATATATGTTATAATACTCTTAAGCCTTCATTCATGTCTGTAATTCCTAAACCATCTCAACATCAGTATCATTCTATCTCAGATATTGATATTTGTTTTGTTTTTTTTATGAGGGATACATCAAGGCCCTCCTATAACAGGTCACTTCTTGTCAACATCAACTCATTTTCTAGGAAATTGACTTAGAAACTTCCTTCGGTACCTTAGAGCTTGCATAACTCAATGTAAAATTTTCCTCTCGCTTAGTGACAGGTCTTCATCATGGTCCTTTTACCGAAGATTTTATGTGGTGTTCAACTTCAACTCATCTATTCATGCCACATATATTGTACTATAGTACCTTGAGAGCCATTAACATCACCGGTGATTCCTCTCACATATGTTAATGACTTACACCATCCACCGATAATCATATGTTGTCTACATCCAGCTCATTTATTCGCATTGTTAGACTCATACTATCGAGTGATGAGGTAGAAGACCCCAGATCTAGTTTCATCTATCCGAGTTTTGCTTTCAGGATTCATACAAGATTAAAAAATATGATGGCTATGATCATTTAGATAGTGATCGAGGCATGGATCCACTCTCTATCATAAGTGGATGAGACTTATTGATCATTGTACATGTAATATTGGCTTATATTATGAGCATGGGTATGCCTCTGTCAACAATGATATTATGGTGATAATATGTATTGTAACACATGATGATCTTGAAAAATTTGTTCTTGATCTAGAATTGTCAGAAGATTACTTCACTCGTCATCCACTTCTTCTAACTTTGTACTTTAGGGGGAAATTTGTTACATGCCATTTTGTTGCATCTTCTCAATAGTCCTAAAAACGAGATTGATCAACATCCTTGAACACCTTTTCATAATCCCTAAGAATCACCTCTTCAAAACATCTGAGTTTCTAGGTCAATCAGATAAAAAACAATGTTTTTAGCCCCAATGCACCCTGCATGAATTTCCACTTGAAGTGGTTACAATTTTCATAGTTGAGCTCATAAACTAATCAACACAGGTTTCTCTACTTTGCAAGTGTGATGGTTCTAGAATTTCAGGAAAATTAAAAATTATTTTGAATATTCTCCTTCCAAAGTCTTTAAGGTGGTTTTAATCATTTACCATGGATAAATATCTCGAATTCCTATTTGATCATACTCTAATGGTCTTATCTCTTATCCCTATATCCTATCCTCCTTCATATGTGGATCTCAAGCCTATATTGGTAAATCTTAAACTACCATATTTAGCCTATAAATTTATGGCCTCCCATGGAGTTTGGGTTGGATTTTGGAGATTACTAGTGCCCTCTTGTTGTTGCTTTGAGCTTAATCAATCATCATCCATTTACATTAGGGTTGAGTGTGAAATTTTGCTTTGTGGCAAGGATGGACAAAGACAATTGGGGAGACATCTACAAAGTCAATTTATATATATGGTTGTAATTCTCTCCTTTATTTATCAATATAAAAAGAACTTTGTTTTCCTATATGTGTGTCATGTTGATGGTTATGTACTTCAATGCCATGCTGACTCATTGATTAGAGATATTGGATTATGCTATGTGGATATTAAATTTTTCTTGCTTGTTTTAGTCATTTTTGTAGGTTCCATTTATATCGTGTGGAGCTAGAGATGGAGATTACAAGCAAAGAGAAGAGGAGGAATTATGGCGGATTCCAGGTAGGTCTCTTTTCTATATTCTAATCTCTCTAAGGAAAACATCGATCTTTTTTCCCTATGTTGCTCTAGATCAGACCACTAGATCTAGGGAGTTCATTTTTGTTCACATAAGTAAATTTTCCATATAATAACTGCAAATAGTCTTTTTCCCCTTACTATACTGGCTATTTAAAATATTTGTAGTCTTGTTTCCCTAGAAATTACCATCTACCACTATTTTGTGTCTGAAACACTCTACAAAGATAAAACCATCATCCAAATTTTTCTTCATCTTGATGTTTTTCCTTTGATTAATAGAAATCAAAGTTGCAGATAATTACAAGTCATCTCAACATCCAATTCACATAGTACATATATGTTCAAGAATTCATAAAACCACATAAGCACCAAAACATAAAATCTAGAAACATTATTTTCATACACTTTGAACATAACACAAATCCATATATTCGAAAACGGAGAATTTCTTGTGCAAATAGACAATGTGCAGAACATGTGACATGGATGGATGTATGGAAGTAGAAATGTATAAATACGTACCTTCCTAGTAAGCGATCAATAAAGAAATTTTGTACTTAGGATAGGTTGTGAAATACATCCCCAAATAAGAATTAAAAATGATATTTGTATATTTATTATCTTAGTAAATTTTTCACAAAATCTCCAAACAACTTCATCTGCATAGGTACTTCCACACTCAATAATTCCCTTAATTGAATTTCAAAACTCTACACATGAAATCTCTGAGTAGCAAACTTTGAAAATGATATTAATTAATGATTATACATTTTGAAATACGTCCCTAAATAACAATTGAAAAACAAGATTTGTATATTTATTGTCTTAGTAAATTTTCAAAAAAACTTCAACATAACAATTGCACATGCACAACAACCTTTGCACAAATTCATCTACATAGCAACTTCCACAATCAATAACACCCTTAATTGACATTCAAATCTCTCCATCCGATACTTATGAATAACTAGATTTGAATAACCAAGTTCGTATAACTACTTTCATACATCGGTAAAAGGTTCTTAAATAATAATTAAAAAAGACAAAGCCTTCTGCACATTCATTTTACCGCACAACATGTTTTCTTCACAGGAATTGAAATTACAGTTTTTTTAACACCCTCATGTACACAAAATATCTTGAATCCCTCCGCAAACAATACCTATGAACAACTAGCTTCACACAACCACCTTCGTACAACTGCTTTCGTACTTCTGAAAATTGTTGCTAAATAATAATTAAAAAATACAAAGTCTTCCACACATTCATTTTATAGCACAATACTTATTCTACACAAGAATTGAAATTATAGTCTTTTTAGCACCCCAACATTGCAAAATAATAGTTAAAAAAAAAGAAAGCCTTCCACATATTCATTTTTCCATACAACACTTTTTCTTCACAAGAATTGAAATTACAGTTTTTTAGCACCCCTGCCTACACAAAAGACCTCAATTATCCTACACGTACTCCATCCTCCACACAGTAAATGTTCTACAAAATGACCCCATTACTCACTATACAAAGAACCTCAACTCTCCCACACATACTATGTACTACACATAAGCAAAAATGATAATATTAGTTGGACATTTGTTCAGCCCTACCCCCCACCCCTCCCCCACCGAGACCTATGCAAACAACCTGCGACCACATGGATTATGCATCATTGAACAGAGCATTAACAAAATATTTCCCTGCAACTTTTTCAACAACTAACTTCACACAACCACCTTCGTATATCTATTTCTATACTTGGAAAAAGCGTTCCTAAATAATAATTTAAAAATACAAAGCCTTTTGCACATTTGTTACACGGTGCAAAAGTCCTCAGTTCTCCCACAAATACTATTTTTCACAACAAAATCATACCAACTACTACGTCATTCATGAGTATCAAAACACTTATTGTGCAAAGAAACCTAGCTCCCCTACACATAATAATATTAATTCAACATTTTTTCAGGCCCCCCACCCTGAGCCTATGCAAATAAGCTATGACCGCATCAATTCTTGCATCATTGAACATAGCACTAATAAAACAACCACATCAATTCTCGAAAATTAAGCAAAGTTCTAACATAATATTGACAATGTTAGAGCACTTATAAATGCAATGACCATTCACAAAATTACTTTTATTTTAATTTTAAAATGAATTACTAGGCATTGGGAAAAGATGAAAATAAAATGCTCTCCATTAGGGGAATTATGTCCCATTAGAGCTTCCTTAGCCAATTGAAAATTAGAAATAACATTTACTAAAAATTCAATAATTACTTCTGAATTTATGAAAAAAATAGAAATATTAATCATTTTCTTGAAACTTTGGTTAAAATTGTATGAACACGGCCAAATAATGCATATTCAACACAAATTGACCATGAATAGAATGGTATATTCCTTGATGAGCCAGGGACTAATAAAAGAACATACTCAAGTTTATAGTGATTATTAATAATTGGTTTAATATTATGTTTGGTTTGTAATAATAATTGATTAATTTGAGTCTCATTTCGACATGATAGAGCTAAGGAAAATCACTTTTCTATTTGGATTTACATAACAAAAAGATTTCTCACTTGTATATCCCATGAAACAAAGTTTTCTCACTTATATATCCCATATACGAAACCTTTTTATTGCAAATGCACACTTTACCAAGTGGATACAATTTATGTCATTAGTATGTTGTATGTGATGATTTTATATTCAAAGGAAAATTAGTAGAGGATTATAAATTTTTGGATGAATGGTAGAAAATATCTTTTAAGATTTAGAAAAATAATTGATAATTTGTTGACATTATCTCTTTAAGGTTTAGATTTATTAAAAGTTTATAAGTCAGACACTTTCATATGAAGGTTTTACTTCAATGTCTATATTTAGAGCCTCATCATCATTAGCTAAATACAAACTTTCATCTTCTAGTTCTAAACCTATAACCTCTAAAAACAAAGAAACAACTATTTAAATCATTAGACTCAGTCAAACTGTCCCATTATATTGAAGAACATTATTCATAAAATAGATCTATTTTGTAAAGGTATCAATTAAATTAAAAATATCATCAATCTATTATATAATCTCTAATTTACTTTGAAATTTATTTTATATATGTTATTGAAGATCATGGTAATCTAAAACCCACTTTGAAATGAATCATTAGTGCTAAACCAGAAACCACTTATCATCATGTATTTTTTATGATAAGCATAAATGACTTGAAAATGTAGATTCATTCACTAAGAAAATCTCCACCAAGTGTAGAATAACCCATTTTAATTTGTACGCACTTGGTAAAATAATTGATCTTAGTGAGGATCCATTCTGACAACTTTCAAATCATGAGAAAGGGACTTGTACAAGAGCATAATGACCTTTGAGGGTGTGACGCAAGCTATGAAATTTGTAGAGATGGGGAACACATGGAAATGAGTCAATATATAAGTTTTGTTCCTTGGGAATATGATGCAGAAGCATATAGAGTATGGTTATAGGATGAAAATTATTACTGATGATTAGATGGGCGAATAACAGGTACAATATGTGGACACATGATGTAAAAATATTTGATGCACCATGTTTGATAAAAGTTTCCTAAAGAACCAATGGATACCAACAACACATCATGTGGATGGAAATATTTTCATATGGACTTCAAGAATTTTTATGTTTATAAGTACAAGATGAAGAATAATGGGGATGCAGAGTGAAGAAGACCAAAGATTTTGTAAGATAGAGAGAAACAAATATGAAGAAAATGAGCATGAAATGAGTTGAAAGGAAGAAGCGTAAAAGAGGAATTATGAGATCATAATATTTATTAAGCTGAGATATGATAATATAATTCCTATTTTTATCATGAGTAAAAAATAAATTATATAATACTTTGTAGAAAGGTATACTAATTCTATAGGTCTATATATGAATGGAGATGAGGAGAAGTGAGGAATGTTAGGGATGAATATTTGGTTGAGATATTCATGAAAGGGTTTGAGGAGATATTATGAAGAGATTTGTAGAGATATTTATGGAGATTGTTTGAATTAACGATCTAATTATGAAATAGTTGTTATGGTCACCTATAATTATATAAGGGGCCATTTATACACTAAAATAGAGACACTCAAGATTCATTATTAAATAACATTTTCCCCTACATGGGAATCTGAGAAGATATCATAGTGCTCCATTTCTTTGCTTTGAGTTTAAAAGTGTAGTAGGTTTATTTATTAGGAGTGGGAATCTTCATTTATTTTTGTGTAGTTTGATGCAGCAAGACTATATGAAAATACTCAACTAATACTTATAGGATCCGCTAGGTTAACAAGATGTTCCTCTATGGCCTTATTTTCTTTGAACATTCCAAATCATATGAAATGTCTAACCTCAAAGTATGTGTCGTAGAATATATATCCAAAAAAATAATTTCACATAAATGAGGACACCACTTATATAGACAAAAGTGAATATTCTCCAAACCTAAAGATAGCTCTCTCACAACTACTTCCATTTCACACTTATTCCAATTCAAATTGCAAATGTAGTGAGTAAATCCTTACATAGAGTTGAGATACAAATCTCCATAAAATAAAAATATTGATTAATATAGTATACCCTCTTTTATCTCCAATGAATACAATACATTAAGATCATCAACAACTTTCTTACTAAAATTACCATGAAATTCCTTGAAATCACCACTTCCTCCCATAATAGTCTCTAGGAAAACAAAATTACTATTTTTTTATTTAATTAACTCCAACAAGCCACCGAAAAAATAATAAAAGGAGTTGGTTTTCATTTCTTTCTAGAAATATAGCTAAAAGGGATGCCTCCCTAAGTTGATAGTTTGACCATGTAATGGATCCAAAATTGTAAGTGTTCCCTTCTAGGAAAATGCCATGAATAGGAATTTGTCGCAAAATCCAAGTTAGTAATGCTTCAAGCATGTGGATGTTGTAAGGGCATAATATAGAAACTTATGAAAAGTTGTCTTATTAATTTTATAGATCATCATGAGTTTAATCAGTCCAATGATAAGTACAAAACGATGTGTTCAAGGGTAAACCAAATTAAAAAAACCACCATGTGACAAAACTTGTGGCCAAATGTCATATATGAAGAAATATTAAAGGCATAGGTGATCGTACATGCCATGTTCTAAATTAATTTGTTCTTCAAAACAAATAGATCTAATCCTCAACAGGCTAATATTACCTCATGAAGTAGGCCACACACTCTATTATTTAGTAGAGACTAAAATGCACCCTCTTTTTATGTGTGTATGTATCCTAAAAAAGGTTAGTTTTTTTGCCCTTATTGATGGTTGATTTACTTTGTTTGATACTAATGAGTGACACTTTTCTTGCTACAAATGTTCAAATATGATCCAGAAAAACATAAATAGATATAACAATAACTCAAATTTACTTTATAGTTTTTTAGAGGTGGCCTAAATTCTTTATATTATACGAGGATAAGATCCAAAATTTTGTCACTAAAATATTCACACATAGTTTCATTGTGATCCCTTTTTCCTTTAATTATGAGAATACTAGTTATGGCTTTATTCAAGCTTGTGTGGATCCATACAACTTAGCTAGTATGTCATGGTGACGAACCTGATGATCTTCTAGTAGGTGTTTTTTCCAAAGGAATGTATTTTATTTATTCTTTGCATTTCAAACCTATCCATATTGTTGACAATCCACAATGTTGGTAGTCATCAAGTTAAACCACTCTTAAAACAATATTAATTGATGGAGTTTTCAAGATATCAACCAACTCTTAGCCTTCTCCTAAATGTGAGTAGATCTAAAAACGTTATGTGGAATGTGAGAGAAATATAAAAGTGATTGATTTACATTCTTGTTATTGAATTTAATAATAGATATCAAAAACATTTCAGATCAAATATTCTAAAAAATGAATCATATAAAAAACTTAAAGACACAAGAATGAGATCTTTCAAGAAAAATAAAATTCCATGAGATGTCCCTAAACAATATGACACCCTCTTTTGCACACGGGGGCTTGACTCAATTAACCTCTATCATATCACGTGCATTTGTGGCATACTAAACAATACCCCTAAATTGAATACATATTGGAAAATACCTTTAAAAATCACATTATTTAACCCCCCACCAATATGAACCCAATAGAACTTCCCAATTAAAAAACCTCTTCTTTAACTAGATATTGTAAGTATCCATTTTTTCATTAACGTTTTTTATACCCCTTTATATTTTTTCATTAACTTTGAGCTCCATTATTTATACCTGTCAATATAAAAACTCTTTACCCCCTAATATATGTTCAATATATTATGTCATTTTTTCCTCAATATATATCCCCAATATGAACACATGTGGTATGGTATTGCTCTCCCAGTGAAGCCCCTATGATTTTTCATTAAAAACCCAAGCATATATCTCAATTAAAGTGAAATTGAATTGGATATATTGATCATCCCTTTTAAACTAATCCAATCATGTTTAATTCAAGGTCAAGATTCCAAAATTGTGAATAAAATAGAGTAACCTTCTCATTTATTATTGTCTTCAACTTTTCCATATGTCAGCCCCCTTTAAGAGTTTATCTTCATAAAATAGTCAACTTTAATGGGTAAGCACATGGAGCCGGGTTACACCTTTTGGCAAGAGGCTTCATTTCAGGTGAAAAACAATAGCTCGATCGATTCATATTTGAGCCCTCAATTGAGCTATTCGAGGGATTAAACAATGCAACTTGAGGTTATCTAGGAGCTCAATCCAGCCATGTTTTTGAAATTTCATGTCTTTACAACCTAAACATGGAATTAAAAAATGTGGCTTGATCGAGCCTTAAAGCATGATCGAACTGTGGGATCCATGGAGAGTTAAAGCTTGATTTAGCCTTAAATCTATATCTAGTTATATGTTATATCTAGCTATGTGATATATCTAGCCTTAAATATAGATCGTGCCTTAAAGTTAGGTCGAGCTATAGGCTAGATTGAGCTTTAAAGCTAGATCAAACCTTTAGTTAAGCATGTTAAGGGATCAATCAAGGCTTTCTTAAACCCTCAATCGAGCTATTTTAATTTCATAACCAAGCACTCGGTTAAGCATTTTAAGCGCTCAAGCGAGCTTCAAAGGTCCTAAAAACCACAAATTTAGCACCACTTCTGCAAATTTCTCTATGACCCCATTTTGTTCCCTAACAGATTTAGGGTAGAATTTCCCTTAAGTGGCATAGTTGATCATGTTGGATTCGTGAAAAGTTTGTCTATCCAATGACATATGCTTTTGATACTTTCGAATTCATATGGTCTTTTTCATCTAATTTCTTTGAAACATAATGCTTGAAATGTTTTTGCACAGTTTTAAAGAGGCTGAATGAAAAATTAATAACAAAAAATATACACAACGAAAAATTTCAAAAAATACCATTATCTTCATTTATGATTCCTCTTCAAAAGGTTACTCACAATTTTTCAATTTATTTAAAGAGTTAAAAAAATTATGAAAAGCTTGTTAATTTCTCATAGTGCTATATTGTTCTTTGCTTTGATAATTGCATTTCATCATTAAGAAATTAAGTTCACCCCATATCATCATTACATTATTCATATATCCACCATTATACACCAGCATATGCAATTATATAGAAAGAACAACAAAATCATCATCATCAATGCAGCGGAACATAAAAGGAATAGTAGAAGAAAAGCATGCACACACATAGAGATATTAGGATTGGTCCGAGACTAGGGAAAAACCCACTATGGGGAAAACCCTTACAAATATTATTCTTCGTAGATAATCATCAAATGATAAAAAAAAGAGTACAATGATCCATAACTTTATCTATGTAACAAAACAACTATGATATCCATGAAACGAATCTAGTCATGCTTGAAATAAAAACCCTCATACCGATGGATGTAATGTGTTGTCACAAAACTTAAGTCATTTTTTTTTATATTTATTTCACTGTGTCGAACAATGTTGAATACTACTATCACTGAGAAAAAACTTCGGAATATAAAAATCTCATATTTGAGTCTCAGACGCGGGGAGGAGATGTGCGAGCATCTCTGGTAGCCTGGACACTCCTAGACCATTTTGTGCATGCGTCTGAGGACCAAATTACCATATCTACCCAAAAAATCTTGGACTCTCCTATGTAGTTACTATGATTGTGTACAAGATAACCTAGATGCTCTCACAACCACTCTGTGTGAGCATCTAGGGACCGACACCTCCATATCTACCTCTGAAGCCCTAGACACTCCCATAAGCTTTTGTGCCAGCATCCAAGGCTCTCTAGACACTGTCATGACTACTGTGTGCTTGCATCCAAGGACTAAGATGCCATGTTTTGTGCCAGTGTCTAGAAATGAAAAAACCCTAACTCAGAGTGAACCTCTTGCTTGTGATTTCGGACCCTTTCACGAACTCCTTTCGTTGAACCTGTTGGAACCAAGACAAAGAGAAGAGAAGATAGCTTTATCGAAGGTGTCCAAATGAACTTAAGGTATATTCTATTTATAGGCTTTCCTGAGGGTCCACTTGGATTTAGGGATGCCCCAAGCAGTTACATATGTGGTTAGGGTCATCCCATTCCATAATACATGTATGAATAAAATAATTCAAAACTCAACTTTTGCTTGCCCAAATAAGGTGATATTTAGGTTTATTTTGGTACTCTCAAAAAGAGGAATATAATGCAATCATTGTCTCAGTAATTTGAGTTGTCCAAGGTGGAATTTGAACGTAGTTGCAAGAATTAACACTCCCTCTCAACTAGGGAGAATTCCACTTGCCAATATTTGTCCATCGATCAATATGCCATTCTGGAATCTTCAAGTGTCATCACATATCACCATGGATAATCTCTGACATGTATTCATCATTCCATTCCCAACTTCAAGTATCTCATCATCTTGAATCGTCAATGTACCTCTTGATATATATCTTTCTTATTCCTGGTTATCTCTTTATTGTTCCTCCTTATATGTTGAACATTCTCAAATCTAGAAGAAGAATATTTTTTTACTATAGGGAAGCTCAATCTACCACTCTCTACCCATCAATATTCTACCTAGGTTCTCTGTAAGTGGGATACTAACTGGAAATATCATCAAGAAGTTAGATATATGATCCGCATCATCATAAGAGAGCATATCATCAGGGAACACATCTCAACCTGGAACCACATTGGGGAGCTACTACTCAACCCAAAATTTCATGGGGGAGCTACTATTACAATCCCATTTCCAACAATAGGATATATAATCACACAGGGGAGTACATCGTGACCTTGGAATCTCATCAGGGAGCTCACGCTCAACTCAAAATCACGTCGAGTTATCTCAACCCATATTATTTCCTACTGATCTTCCCATCGATAAACCTGAGCAGTAATGTGGTAGATCACCTACATCATAATCGCCTTGGGTTGTACACCCCAAGTACACTCTCATCTCATTGGCCAGATGAGGAGTGGTATTTCCAAGAAGCCCTGCTTATGGGTATGATGCCAATTGGGCTATACTCTGCAAACACCAGATATGGGAGTAGCACCCTCAACCCTATGGGTAATAGATAGAGCCCATGCCCTATATTCTAGAGTTCCCTCAACACTAGGAACCCTTCTCCCTCAATTCCTCACCCTGGGAGCTCAAACAAGGGGGAAGAGTTGGCTTAGTGTCCTCAATCAGCGTTTCTCTCATCATACTCATATCTGGTATCAACTTGTCTTAAGAGCATCTGTTTCCTTTTCATACATAAAATCAAATAAAATATCATGTCAGAACATAAATAGTCATATAAATCCCAAAAGGATACCATAATCATCCTCCCTCTCAAGGAGGTGCCAACCACAAGCCTAATCTTATTTCGAATAGCTACACTATCTCAATATATGAGAGTATCTTGGTCATCACAATGTGCCCATGCCATATCCATATCATGCTCAAACAACTCTCTAAGGGGATTCTATATCCTGCCTCACAACTAGCCATGCTAGAAGCATCATTATCAAACTCGATCATGCTATGGAACTCTCATCCAAGATATCATGGCAGATCTCATACTAAAGAAGCATCCAAATGTGCTTATCATCAATAATCTCAAATTTTAGCAATACATCAATGAAGTCACATATCATAGGAGAAATATCTTATTCTCCAACATAGAACACCTCATGTAGATATTTTAAGGGATGCTTGGTGGCAACTCGATGTGAGTGAAGAAACTCACTCATGAATTCATTCAGATTCTATGCACATCATATATATATATATATATAGATGGATGTTCAAAACATAACATTAATGCTTCAATCAACAGTCAGATGCCATGTCAAGTTTAACAACATTTAGAACTTCAAATTGGAGTGTCTAAGGATTTGCATTTTCATTATTTAAAAACATTTTCAATAGCTATGAAATATATAATTTCTTTGCCAAATTTCAGAAATTGATCCATTAGGCCATGATACATCATTTCAAGCTTCATAAGCTATCTCCCTCTAATTTAGATCATCAAAGGCTCGTCACCTGTCAATATTATATCATAGGGATATAAAACCCAAACCATAATCAAAATCAAAGCCATACCATCGAACTCATCATCCTGACTACATTAGATAAATATCAAATATAGACATATTAGTATTGGGTAGCTTGCTTCATGAAATTCTCTAATAATAATGTCTTTCAAAGCCATCATAACCAGCCTTACATAAATCAATGTTGTATAATCAAAGCTTAGAAGTCAGATCATGGCCATTATCAAAGTCAATATTACTATCATAGTATCAATACTTTCAACCAGGAGATAGGTGGAGTTCATATCAAGTCATGACTTCATCATGCCAACAAGTTGTAATTAGTTATTCAGTATCAATACAAACTTTATTAGGTCATAATCATAACATAAGTCATTTGTTTCGATACACTAAGGATGAGTCATGAAAGTTCCATGTTCATGTTGAATCACAACTATCAATACTTTAACCATTGTGTTAGGAACGAGGAGTCCTTGATACAAAATCATTTTTCTGAATACCCACATGAGTCATTACATTGCATAGACATCAAGGAAAATAAAAAATTATCAAATAATATCATTAGTCATTAGGTCAAGTCCAAATTTACTTTCGTAGAGAGATCTATAGTCAAGTCATCTCTCAATAATCAATTCAAAGTTATTGTCAAGCATCATAAAAAGACATTGTTCACATATATCAGTAAGACAAATCATGCCAACCTCTTGTAGAACAAACATAGTTACATATCTATATGTATGTCTTGGTCACCTGAAAACACAAGTTCAGTATGCATGTTCATATTATGGAAAAAGTTCAACCTTTTCCTACTTGCACATCTTGTTGTTATTTGCCATATATCTATAGGACTAGCATCTCCCAGGTGAACATCTAATTTCATGCACAATGATCAACAATTTAACCCAACAATTTCACAAATCAAATTACAATGTTAGAATCTGTCAAAGACACCTTGATTCAAAGTTGAGATAGCTTCAGCTGATGGTCAACTATAGTCAAACCCTTGGATGCTCCCTTCAGGTTAGCATGGGAGCATATTTAGTTTCCTGGACGCTCTTTGGGCCTTAGCATGCGAGCACCCAAGGATGAGATCTCCGAGATCCGTGACTTCATCCAAAGTAGAAACCCTAATTTTTGTACAAGTTTCAAACCTAAGACTTTGTTACAAATAAACATTGTTAGACGCACATAAATAATTCTTTAGTAGCATAGAATGCAAATAGTAATATGAGTAAGAGTCTTGAGAAGGCATTCTCCCTCTGACTAGGGATCTACATAATTCATCTTCATTCATTTCATCAACCTGTCTCTACTAGATCCAAATAAGAGGAGATATATTAGATCATAAACAAATATCTATCATGGATATTAGCATCATGACATCAATATTTCATCAGATGTTAGACTCAAAGTAGGAAAGAGATGCAACCTCATATCTCAAATATTATTAACATAATAACACTTTCCACCAAGGCACTTCATCAAGTTACAACATCCAATTTAACCATATGCCATCAAGATAAGATCACAGGTAGTAAGAGATCTAAAATATCAATATCATAGTTATACCTCTAACATCAAGGTTACCATGCTTATTATTATCAATAAGGTCACGTATGACCATTCAATAAAACTTCATCAAAACAAAGAGAGTGTCAATCACTCTTTCCATATGCTTTAATCATGCTTATCAAAAGCATTATGAGCAAAACCATGTATAGGAGTCAATGAGCTATCCTTCTATGTGAAATCCAACATGACCCATGCATGACAAGTATCAAGAGTATTATTTACTAGAGTCAAAGTGCTAACCTTCTTTATAGGATCAAGATGTCCAATGGATGGATGCTAGCCAATCATCAAGTATATCAATGTATCAACATTAGATAGCCTCATAGAATTTAAGAATTTCAAAATGGTCAACACTAGGTGCATCATTTCATCATAGGAAACATAGATCCAAGTTACTTTAATATGCATGTATGGGCCATCAAAGAAAGAGAAATTATCATAATACCTTAGGGCTTACTGATCCATCCAAATTTATAGGTGAAATACAACATACCATTCATACCTTGTGGTATTCAAATACATATGCGTCGTCATTAGACATCTAGAAGCACCCTCTCATAGTGCCTCTTAACCTTTTCCCACTCTAGCCATCCTTTCTACATTTCAAATGATCCTGAAGAACAATCCACTCATAATATCTCATCAAGGAGGTTAGTCACTTCAATATACTCAAATATATATGTAGGAAGTACAAACAATCATCATAATAATCAAATCCGTGAATCTAACAAAAGTAAGAGGCATTGTAAGTCAAGAAATACTTATCTTCAATGTTAGGCCCCTATACTACTAGTGTAAACCCTTATTGTTATTAGTACAACCCACTTATTATATTGATGTACCCATGTAGTGCCCATATTGTTACTATTGTGCCCCATAGAAGCCCACTATTGTTATTATTGTGCCCTTACATTATTATTGTTATGTCGGCTCTGATTATGTTATGACCCCTTAG
>APFE030453355.1:189129-209074 GCA_000404065.3 Pinus taeda | reverse complement strand
AAAGGAGGTCTTTTCATTTGTATCATCCAAGAATTGTTCATTTATGTAATGTAAAGGAGGTTGCCCCCTCGAAGAGCCTGAATTCTAAGGCGTTGATCTATCTTTTCTATCTTTTCTTGAGCTGGTTTCATAACATTCAATGAGAGGTGATCCTCTCCCTCTTGAACCAATATTCAAGATCCATCAATGTCCATGGTTCACATATCAATGTTTCCATAAGTTGTCCAACTAATTATGTTAGGGATTATCCCATCTAGGACTTTATCAAATCTCCCACAAGTACTTGAGCATCTTCACGTTGACCATCTAGGTTTCATATCCCATATTGTTCCATAATTTAGGGTTTCTCTCAAACCCTAACCCCATAGAATCCATAAAACCCTAATAACCAAGTTTGATAGGGTTTTCTTCAAACCTTAGAATTCATTTAGGCCTAATCCATCCTCTTTTGGTTTCGATCAAAGGTGTCAACATCAGGGTGATATCCATGGCTTTTATTTATCCCAACTTTGATAACATGTTAATTTTTCATAGGGATATATTGTTCTATTCTTTGATAATTACATTTCATTATTAATAAATTAAGTTCACCCCATATCATCATTAAATTATTCATATCTCCACCATTTTACATTAGCATATGCAATTATATAGAAAGAACATCATCATCATCATCATCAATGCAGCAAAACATAAAAGGAACAGTAGAAGAAAAACATGCACACACATAGAGACACCAGGATTGGTCTGAGACTGCAGAAAAACCCACTATGGGGAAAACCCTTGCAAATCTTCTTCTTCTTAGATAATCAAAAAATGATAAATCAAAATAGAGTACAATGATCCATAACTTTATCTTTGTGACAAAACAACTATGATATCCATGAAACATATCTAATCATGCTTGAAATCAAAACCCTCATACTAATGGTTGGAATGCACTATCACAGGCTAAAGAAAATTATTGTATATTATTTTCACTATGGATAACACTTCCAAATATTTCTATCCCTGAGAAGAAACTTCATAATACAAAAATATCATCTTTAAGTCTCGAACACAGGGAGGAGGAGTTGGGAAAATGTCTACGGCAGCCCATATGCTCCTAGACAATTTTTTGCATGCATCCGAGCACCAAATTACTAGATATACCCAAAAACTATTGGACTCTCCCAGGTAGTTATGGTGATTGTGCCTGAGACAACTTGGACACTCTCAGAACCACTATGTGCCATCATGCAAGGATCGACAAATCCAGATATGCCTGTGAAGCCCTGGATTCTCCCATAAGCCTTTGTGCTAGCATCCAAGGCTCTCTCAGCATTGTCATGACCACTGTATGCTATCATCTAGGGTCTAAAATGCCTTGTTTTGTGCCAACATCTAGAAACTGGGAAACCCTAACTTATAGAGAACCTCACGCCTGTGATTTCAAACCCTTGCATGAACTCCTTTCGTCGAACCTCTGAAAACCAATACAAAAGCGAAGAGAATATATTTTTATCGAATGTGTCCAAATGAGCTTGAGGCCTCTCCTATTTATAGGCTTTCCTTAGTGTCCACTTGGGGTTAAGGTTGACCTAAGTAGTTACACATGTGGCTAGGGCTGACCCATTCCATAATACATCCATGAATAAAATAATTCAAAACTCAACTTTCACTTGTCAAAATAAGGTGATATTTAGGTCAATTTTGGTCCTCTTGAAAAGAGGAATCTAATGCAGTCATCATCTCGGTCATTTGAGTTGTCCAAGGTGGAATTTGACCGCAGTTGCAAAACTTAACGAAAATTAGTTCTCTTAGTGTAGATCATGCTCATATATATATATATATATATATATATATTATATTATATATATATATATATATATATATATAATATATATATATATATTATATATATATATATATATATATTATATATATATATATATATATATATATATAATATATATATATATATATCACTGTGTGTGTGTGTGTGTGTGTGTGTGTGTGTGTGTGTGTGTGTGTTAGACTAATTCTATGCGAAAACACACATACCTCTTTAAGATGTGTAGAAATTTGCAAGGACACGTATTGCATTTAATCGAAAATTGAGAGATTATACAAAACAAATTTTTTTTGCAAAAATTATCTTTAGGGAAACAACATAATTCTCCATGTGTTGTATTTTTAATTCGAATCAAAATTCACAATGCTTTATTGAAATTTAAGGACTTCAATTAGATAAAAGAGGAAAAAAATTTAAAATCGTCACATTTTTCCCAAAAGTATAACCCATGTTCATGCATTCACCCTAATGTTTTGTTGTGTTCCGTAGAATCTAGCTTTTTTTATTGGAGTACGTCACCTAGTTTTTTTATTTCTAAGCTAAACATGACTAAAGTTTACTTGTATGTGTCATTTATCAGAAAAAATTAAAATGACCAACTATGTTTCCTTCTTAATTTCTACATGGGGATTTCACCTTCTTCACCAATACATTACCATGTGCATTCATAACTGGGTTCTTTAATTATGAAAATTAAGGCCAATATATTGTATTTATTCATAGGGGATGTGGGATGTGGGATATTGGGGAATTTATAAGTATTGGTGATGCAAGTGCAGTAGGTCATGCACATAAACATGATAAGTTATTGAAGTCATGCTAATAGCCTAGAAATGTGATGGGTTGATCACATGCCAAGGCTAGAACATTTTAAAGTTTATTTGTGAAAAGTTTTGGATATTTAGTTAAGAGTAGTTAGGAGCATCTAGTTAAAATAAATTTTAAATAGTTAAAGATAGCATTTGATAGCTCATAGGGAGATAGAGCTAATTAGATTAAAAATAGATCTTGTTTCTTGATTTTGTGGAGTGAAGAAATTGGTTCACATCTGTGAACTCAGTTCTTAGACAATCTTTTTATTTTTGGAGGAAATGAACATTTTTCTTGAAGATTTTTTGTGGGAGAAGGGTACTTTGTTTTTCTCTCAGTGTGAGACTGAAGTTAATTGATAAAAAAATAATACATACGTGAGATCAATCTATGGTAATTGGTCCTCAATCTACTTTAACTCGATGCAGTATATGGGTTTAATGGTTAACAGAAAAAAACTCTTGAACAAGTGCTATTAATGAGTAAGTCGAATTTGCAAGTGTGTATGAGATAGTTAATTTTATGTGAATTTGTGAGGTTTGTTAACTGTCATATTAATATCTGGAGATTGAAATTGATTTGGACTTTATTCTCTCTATTCTTTACATTTGAATGAGACTAAAATATATACCTAGAGAACCATATCACAGTTACTATTTTAATCACAATGCTTTTGTGTCAAATCTTGTGTATTGGAAAGAATCATTTACATTACAGGTTTGAGAATACAGAGCACTCTGTATCAAGCCAAGAGAAGGGAATTCCGTAGGAGGAAAACTTTCATCGAACTTACAGTTCAATTTCTAGTCAAAGGAAGATGAAATTCAAAATTATGTGATTTTGGGTTTTGTTCAGAGAATGGTCTATTTCATGACTTGCAAGCAGTTTTCCAAGAAAATCCTCAATTGAGGAGTTTCAAGCTGATTTATGAACTATGTTTTTCTGAGTGCGTGAGTGGTAAAAATGATTTGTTAAAGTCCATACCTTTAATCAGGGCCTTTGTATAAGTGCATTTGGCTCTTGTTTTTTTTCAACATGTTAAAGCCATAAATTTGTTGTATCAAAGCTTTAATGTTGTTGTTCTCTACAATATAGAGAAATGAATAGGTGAGTCAAAAGGGTACGAGGTTGAAGAGGTAGACCCAAGGTTAATGAAAAACTCCAAGAAGAGTTAAGGAGACTGCAAGTTCGGTTAGAAGGTGTGGAAGTGGGGAGACAACAAAATCTTGAAGGGGGAGATGTTAGTGTTGGGTGAAATATAGGGCATATTAATGGACCAACAATTAGTTGTCAATCTGGGAGTTCATAAACTTGGAGGTGCAACACTGGAAATGCCAGAGAAGAACTTTGACAACCTGCAAACCCTACTTCTATCTTTCCTAATTATGCTTGCAGAATCCAAAGAATGGAAAGAAAATAACACCAAAAGAATTATGGTGCCGAAATAAAAAAAGGAAAGTACGTTGAAAAAACTAAGTGAAAGGGAATTCAAATCAGCATAAGAAATCATGATCACTAAAAGATGGAAAAGCACATACCTAAGACTAAACGTCAGTGTAGTCATAAGACAGAGAAATAATTAGGTTGTGAGGTGCATTTTTCTTCATCAAATATTTTCCTTCTTGCAGTAAACTATCATTCCTACACTGCAACAATGTTCATGTACTTGAACAAAGTTCCTATACTGAAGCGATGTTCCTTCATTGGAAGTATGTATTGTGCCTGCACTAAAGATTTTGAGCTTCATACAAGAGCTCTAGGTTCCTATACCAGAGCACTATGTTCTTGTACCAGGATATCGATTCATGTACTGAAATAGAGGTTCCTGTACCAAGAAATCAGCATTCTTGTACTGGATTTCCAAACCACTTGCAGAAAATGAAAAGTGTGTTAACTAAGAATAAATTGCAAGGAAAAAATATTTGAGGAAATAAACATTCATAAGAAAAAGATTCTTTAACTAATCATATATTCAGAAATCAAAGGTCCTTTGAAAGTAAAGAAAATCCTTGCTAGAATAAGAAACTTCTTGCATGTGAAAAATAACTATCTGATCTAAATACAAGTAGGCTTCTTCTTGATATTATTATTATTATGTTAATCAGATCTGCACTTATTCGAAATATAAGTTTTAGCTTAGAGGTCCCTTCAATAATTTTAGTGTTAAATTGAGTTACTTCCACAAGGGAAACAAGTGCAAGCACATATCTATATAATGAAACAATGTTTCATTAAAGCTCATAAAGATAAATTAATTATAAACTGAACTTTCATGCTAAGGATGCTTCGAAAATTCACTCAGAAATAAAACACGATTTGCAGAAGAAAGCAAATGAACTTCCAGGAAATAAAAGGACTTGCAAAAGTAAACTAAGAAAGCTTCACTTGAAGAAATGAAAACACACCAGTGCAAGTAACCAAAATGCACTCCTTTTGCAGAAAGGAAATTAAACAAATATAAAAGGGAAGTAGGGTTAACATGAAAGGCATGAAATAAACATACCTAAGCCTTCACACTTCAGATCTGAATCACATAGCTTATGAATAAGTCAAAGCTTGTTAAATATGAAAGAACAAAATATAACCTGCTCAAACCTTGCATAAAAATAAGTTTAACGCACTTCACAAAAAAGGGAGAACAAGTTAGGTTGGTTGGGCCCTAGCCAACCAGCTCGTTTCCCTATTATGAGATCAAATCAACTACTCAAATAATGCATGCCATAAAATATTGGAACATGGAATGAATAACTGGCATAGCTCCTTATAATAATATTAGTAACTACAAGTGTACATCATGAATATCCCAATCCAGCTCAGAAATATGTCGACACACAAAAATATCGGAGTGTATGTCAAAAATTTCTCAGAGTATCATGCCTTAAGTCCGCCCTAGAATCTCTAATTTACATATAAAAATCCACTCTCGATTTTAATTAAACTTAAAAGAAAAATAAGTTTGAACAACGATCGACCTCCACCTTTAGTTCATTCATAATGCTCCAATCCTAATATAGAGAATGGAACAAACTCTAAATGAGATATACGCACTTGTCAAGCGTTAACATGGTGTAGGAAAAAAGGATGGTATAGGAATGATGGTCGGTATAGGAATGATGACCAGTACAATAATGACGACTGGTACAAGAACGCTGGACAGTTCAAGAACTTCAGATCCATAATGCTCCAATCTTGATGCAAAAATGGAACAAACTCTCAGAGGTAGGTATGCACCATTCCTTAACAAATATGATATTTTTTTGGAGTCAATCCAGAATGAATCATTTAGTTGTCCACCTGGTACAGGAATAACGAGAAGTACAAGAACTGCAGATCCTGCACCAACCGAACTTCACTGTAGGTTACTAACATTTACTCACCATGCCTTACATAAATATGAAAAGGTAAGTTACAAATGAATTTAAACATATATATCCTTTTTAATAACGAATAGGCCCCTATGATCCACATTCAATAAAATCACATAAAGACACCAAAAATCATGTGTAAAGGTTTAATTTTAATTGTAAAATAGAGGCTTAGGAAGTGTAGTTAGGACAAATATAGGGTTAAAAGAAGGAAAATTGTGGCGGCCAACATTCCCCCAACCTCACCTTGCTATGTGTCCTCACACAACTACCAACGTCCTCAAAAAAACAAAATTATGAACCTTCCTTTAGTTTTGGATTTGAATATTAATTCCTAACCCTCATCATGACTTTGATTGGAGTATGGTGGTGTTTTATTAAAATAAGGTTATATAGACTTATAATATCCCTACACTTAAAACATTTATTCCAATTCAACAATGTTAAATGATGTCAGTTAAATAAAAATTTGATGATAGGGTTCCTGCACTCAAATCCAACTTCCTGTATTGAAACATATATTATTGCACCAGAACGTTGTGGTTCCTGTATTGCATAAATGATTCTTACAAAATCATTTTTCTTTGTTAAACATAGGCTGAATTCACCAATAAATTGCAAAATTTAAAGGGGTTTCTTCTATCGTCAGTTCCCAAGTGTCATTGTGCTTTCCCAATCTGATCAAGTAAGGTTTTCAAGAATTCATCAGATCCTGAAAAATGATTTATTAAGAATGATCCAAATAAATTATGATTCCAGGGCTACCATAGGAAAGCTAATAATATCCTTGCTACAAGAATAACATTATGATGAAATAATACACAGTCAAAACTTCCTCAAAGGATTTCAAGAGCAACCTTAGTCAGTAGGTCTTCATTTTCAATAGCCTCATTATTATAAATAAAAGTGACATTATTTGGAAGTAAAGGCATTAAAATGGATGGAAAGAGGGAAAATAAATATGACAAAATGATACCTTCCCAAGATGACCATCCTACCGTTATCCAAGCGTATAGTTGAAGCTTCTCTTGTTCAAGAAAGTCGAATCACCTTCACTAAGGGCCCCACATCCTTGGAAACCTTCATATTTATGAAATAAAGAACTTCAAAGCACATTACTAAAAGGATATTAAAGGCATTCCCAAAGAGATATGATAATGAGTTCAAGGAAAGACAAAAACAACTAGGTAAATCATAGTCTAAAATTAACTTTAATACCACAAGCATGGCCCTGCAGCCAGCAAGCATTCATAGCCTCAACATGGATGCATTTTAACCCCACGAAATGTCTATATCCCATCTATTAGATATAAATTCAGAGTCGATTGAATTCATTTACATTTTTTAGGAGTTAATTGAAGACCACTATCATGGCTTGGTAACCAGCTAACAACAGTTCCATTCACAAGAACTAATAAGAATGAACAAATCGGCTCATGATGAGACCTCTTTTCTTCCAGCTTTTCAGCTAAAAGCCATTACCTTGGCTTGGTGACTAGTAGTGGTAATGTCATTCCCATTAGGACCCATGATCATGGTAGGTAGGCTCGTAATGAGACCTCCCATCCCTCAATTAATAATTTTAAAAGAAAATATCATTATAAATAACCCTAAATAGGTTACTTAATAGGTGGGGAGGCAAATCTTCTCCTTAAGAGCACGGGATGGTGTGAAAATTTTTTAATTACTAATCTTTATTGATTGGTCCTTCTATTCTAAAGACTCATTTTTAAAGAAAACATCTCGGATAATGACTGAAAGATTCCCTAACTTGGTTGTGTTAGGGTTCTCATGAGAGCTCAATAGGGTTTCATAGGAGTGGTCGACCACAGGAGGCTTTTCATCAATACCTTCAAAGAGAAACTTGAAATGATTTCTAGGATGAATTGGTCAAAGGTAATTTTTTAAGCTTATGAATGGAAAATATTAAATATATCAATAAAACCCCCCCTAACTGACGTAATGATTAATCTCAACCAATAATTAAAGTCACTTTATAGGATATGCAACATTAAAAGTGAATTTCTAATGACAAGTCTTACCACAAGAGTGCTTAATAATAGAAATTATAATAGTTGTGCCTTAAGAAGCGCAATTTCAAGAGCGTTGTGATACAATTTTATCTCAAGTGACATTTTTATTTATTGTTCTAATACTACCCTACCCTAATTTATAGAAAGGAAGGTCCCCTTCAAATGTAGGAGTACTTCCAATGTAGCCAGGTGCGTAACATAATATTAAATATACTCACACTTAGTTTGAAATAATAAAATTCAAGACATACCAGAGTATGAGAAACCAATTTCTTTGATTGATACGGTACCAAAAGCTATCAAACGATGATGGAATAAGGTGTGCGGATGATTGCTTGAAATCAAGATTCAATGGGATCCACATATTTTTTATTCTCCAAAGTGTACAATTCTTCCACAACTTGATAATCAATCTCTGTGAGGAATAAGGGATCTAGTGAAAGATAAAAGAAAAATCCCTCAAGATCAGGCTCAAATATTTTCTTTTCAGATTGACAAGAATGGTGGAGGGAAATTCTAGGGTTTTGAGCAACAACACTTTTAGCATAGGTTCCAATTATATGTTTCTCCTCTAATGGTGAAGTTTCTTCTCGAGTTGAATGTTTTTTTTAGTGATAGGAGATATTTCTAAACTCACCTCTTCCCCCAATGTCAAATATACGCAATAGGGGAATCAACAGGAAGAATAAGTGTTTTAAATTGTTCTGCAACCTTCTAGTTTGGATTAGGGCTTGGGATATGGTTTGGGTTAAGATATGGACTAGGGTTTGGATGAGGGCTAGGGTATGGAGTAGGATAAGGGCTAAGGTATGGATTAAGGAAAGGATTAGGGAAAGGTCTAGGGTTTGGGTTAAGATATGGACTAGGATTTAGATGAGGGCTAGGGTATGGAGTAGAATAAGGGCTAGGGCATGGATTAACGTAAGGTTACATAGGTAGTTGTGACCATGGAGGAGGATAACTTGGTGGTGCATTAAGTGGAAATTGTGGTTTTTGTTTTTGTTCAAGTAATTGATCTTGCATGAAAGAGTTCACTAAGGAAGAGGCTTCAAAACATTCTTGAGGCCATGGGGATGTTTGACTTGAGGAAGAGGACCAAGGAGAAGGACATTGTGGCCATGAAGTAGGATATTCAATTCGAAAAGGACTAAAAGTTTACCATGGAACTGCAAGATTATAAATCTGTTGAGAAACTTGCTCAGAAGAATAAGCATTAATCCAAGTATTGAATGATGATGGGTTTCGAGTTATACCTGGTGGTTGATTTGATTCCTTACTTGTTTTCTTGAGTACCTTTAGCAATCCTCGTAGTGAAGGGCAATGTTCTATTGCATGAGCCTCTTCACAAATTCTACAAACTTTCAGGCTACTAAGTGACACTTTCCGAGGAAGTGTTTCTTTCTACAGTTGGTACAAAATATCAGCAATGGTTCTTCATCCTTCTTTTGTTCTTCCTACAAATCATCCAATTTTGAAATCAAAGATTTAATAATATTAAATTTATTTTCAAGAAAAATTTTAAATTCTGCACTTGTGAGTTCTTGATCGGATGATTTATATGTCTCTATAGCAACATCAAAACTCCTCATTGAATGATTCCTCAAAGTACCATTTTCTTGTTCTCAAGAAGCTAACTGGTGTATTTTTTCAGCACAATGGTATTGTACATATATAGGGTGGTTCTTATAGAACCCAAGAAATGAAAGACCTTAAAACAACCAAAATATGTAGGAAATAAATACATTCAAAGAACATAAACATGCAAGAGAAGCTAGGTGAACCAAACTCCAACAGGTCACCAGGTCAATCCCCTAAGCACCTCCTTAGGAATGGCGCCAAAATGTTCGATGTAATATAGGGCTTATTAATGCACCAACATTTAATTGTCAATTAAGAAGTTCATAAACTTGGAGGTGCCACATTAGAAATGCCAGAGGAGGACTTAAACAACCTGCAAACCCTACTTCTATCTTTCCTAATTATGCTTGCAAAATCAAAAGAATGGAAAGAAAATAACACCAAAATAATTCTGGTGCCGAAATAAAAAAAAAATGGAAATTACGTTGCAAAAACTCAATGAAAGGGAATTAAAATTAGCATAAACAATCTTTACCAATGAAAGATGGAAAAGAAAATATCTGAGACTAAAAATTAGTGTAGTCATAAGACAAAGAAATAATTAGTTTATGAAGTGCATTTGTCTTCATCAAAGATTTTCCTTTCTGCATTGAACCTTCATTCCTGCACCGCAACAACATTCTTGTACTGAAGTGATGTTCATGCACTGGAAGTATGTATTGTGCTTACACTGACGATTTCGAACTTCATACAAGAGCTCTAGGTTCTTGGACCAGAGCACTATGTTCCTATATTGAAACAGAGGTTCCTATACCAAAAAATCAACATTACTATACCGGATTTCCAAACCACTTGCAGGAAATGAAAAGGGTGTTAACTAAGAATAAATTCGAAGGAAAAAATAGAGCTGAGGAAATAAACATTCATAAGCAAAAGATTCTTTAACTAATCATACATTCATAGATGAAAGGTACTTCGAAAGTAAAAAAAAATCCTTTCTAGAACAAGAAACTTCTTGCATGTGAAAAATAACTATCTGGTCTAAATATAAGTAGGCTTCTTCCTGATATGACTGTTATTATGTTTTTTGGCATTATGATACATGTGTTGTACTTGATGGCAACCCACTTATAGCAGAACAACTCACTTAATATGGTAACTAGATGAATCTACAGGAGAGATATCAAATGTGACAGAATGCATGGTAGTTCAAAGGAATCATTTCAGAAGTAATATGGAAAATTACAGTGTAATAGGTCTATTAAGAATTAACAGGACATTAGCCCACAGGGCTTTGGATTGATGGTGAATGGGTGTACTATTAAGACACTCCTTGCGATAGGTCACCAGTTCAAATCCCCGTGCGTGATTAGGTAGTATTATATAGAAAAAAAAAGTAACAAGACATTGGTATAGAAGAATAGGAAGACGAAACTTAGGTCTACTGATTATAATAAGGAATGTAAAGGAAAAGGTTGATGTAAAGTAGTTTAAGAAGTATACGCAGCTCCACTTAGTCAAAACAACATATACATGTTGGTCCACAGAACAAAAAGAGTGTATATGTATACCTGCACTCGCATAGGAGGAAAAGCGTGTACATGTTGGAAAACCAAGGTTTTGGTCCAAGGTATTTGGTCCAAGGTATATTGGTCTAAGGTATTGGTCCAAGGTATTTAGTCTGAGGTATTGACCCTAGGTATTTGGTCCAAGGTATTGGTCCTAAGTGGTTTTGGTGCAAGGTATTGACAAAGGATCTAAGTATATAAGGAGGAGAAGATCAAAGGGCTAAGTGCACAAGTAATGAATATCTTACAAAGTGTCATATCAAAAGAAAATATATATGTTATGGGCTTCTGATGATTTTCTTGATCTAGACTAAATATGCACTTGAGCATTTGATGATGGATGAGATCTAATGAGTGATTAAGATCATAATGACTTATTATTATTGAATGATCTGATATTTGGCTAGATCTAATTATGTACACCTGTTTTATTCTTTAAATATCGTGATTTGGATTTGTCTGAAGTCTGGAGGTGCAACAAAGTTTTGAAGTAAGTATTTGTAGATCTGTACACTGGTTCGCTTTGATGAAGGTGCGTATACACGCCGGTTCATCTCTTCCAAGTAGCATATGCAAAAGAAAAATGTTGATGTTCAAGGATGACTGATCTATTAGATCAGTGCTACTATTTTATTGTTGTCTATCAATGAAGTCTTCTTAGATATGGATGTAAAACTGAATGCATAAGGACGTTGGTGTGTGATTGATTGATTGTGTAAGTGAGAAGAAGTGATCTCTATCACTACCTGTGTAAAGCTCTGTAAGTTGATAATAGATATTCAATATATTGTTGTTTGGTACATACTTGATTCAAAAGTTTATGTTTGCAGTAGTTTTTAAGATATACACAGGTTTGATTAACGGAAGTAGCATATACACGCAGTTTGGGTTCAACCAAGTAGTGTATACACTCTAATGCATGATTTTTGAGGTTGAAGCTGGTTCTGAATGATG
The DNA here is from genome assembly GCA_000404065.3 of Pinus taeda. NCBI lineage: Eukaryota > Viridiplantae > Streptophyta > Pinopsida > Pinales > Pinaceae > Pinus > Pinus taeda. The sequence continues at coordinate 196,932 of APFE030453355.1, read as the reverse complement.
GTGCAGGGTTCTAGGTTCAGCACAATGTTTTGGTGTCAGTGATCTGATTGTTCATATTAACTGAATGGTGGTTGATGCAGTTTAATTTTAAAAAGTATGTGATGGGTCCAATATGAAAATTGGATGAAATGTGGCCTTCAGATTGTGGTGTTGTGATCTAGGAGTGTCTAGTCTGAAAATTCATGAAACGTGGTCCCTGGAGGAAGAAAGAAGTTCGTAGCCTTTTGTAGGTCAACACCTACGTACTAGTAATCATATTGGCTAGTACAAGAGCTAGGGGGTTGCAGCTCCCTTCTAGTTGAAGCTGGAAAACAAGAGAAGGTTGTAGCCTTCTGCAGGTGGGTGCCTATGTACTGGTATGAGTTTGTACCAGTATAAGATTGTAAATAGATTTTCTTATTACTAAAAGGAGATAGAGATGACAACAGCAGGTGGTTTTCACCCACATTGGGTTTCCACCTTAAATGTTGGTGTTCATGTGTGTTGCTTATGTGTGATGTTTTATTTTTCTTTACTACAGTATCTAATAAGTTATTGATGTATTGGTTTAAGATCAACACATGATAAATTGTCTAAATCACAAGTTCTCTAGATATACGTTGGTTTATTTAATCATAGTTGTGTGTACACTCTAGTTACTTCACTGAAGTAGCATATATAAATTTGTTTGGGAAATAAAATTATTGATCTGGTAATACTGATTCACCCCTCTCTCAATATTATTTCCAACAATGTTAATCAGATCTACACTTATTATAAATAGAAGTTTTAGCTTAGAGGTCCCTTCAATAATTTCAGTGTTAAACTGAGTTACTTCCACAAGGTAAATGAGTGCAAGCACGGATCTATATAATGCAATAGTGTTTCATTAAATCTCATAAATATAAATTAATTTGAAATTGAACTTTCATGCTGAGAATGATTGGAAACTTCACTCAGAAATAAAACACGATTTGCAGAAGAAAGCAAATGAACTTGCATGAAATAAAAGGACTTGCAGAAGTAAACTAAGGAACCTTCACTTGCAGAAATTAAAACGTACCAGTGCAAGTAACCAAAACACACTCCTTTTGGAGAAAGGAAATTAAACACACATCAAAGGGAAGCATGGCTAATATGAAAGGCAGGAAATAAACACACCCAAGCCTACACACTTCGAATCGGAATCACACAGATTATAAAGAAGTCAAAGGCTGCTAACTATGTGTTGATAGTGCTGAACCTACCAACATGTTAGGTGATATCCCTGGTAAGAAGTCCCAACTAAACCTCAGACGGTTTGATGTAGGAGTAAGAGCAGTGGGTTGTATGTATCTCCTTGACCGCAGTTGTGCACATAGGCAAGTAAGATGTCCTTGTTTGTACCAAGAGTGTGACATATGCGATGAGTCAAGGAAGGTGCATGAGTAGTTCTAAGACACGGAGGGTGAGTTGAGTGCACCCCTTGGAAACCTATGAAAGAACAAAGTTAAGAAGGGAACACACGAGCAAAGATACATCACAAACTGGAAGGAAAGTAAGCTAGAAATCCAAAGTGATGGTTAAACCAACAACACATTTTAGTAAGATTCATACATACATATATAGAAAATAGCTACACATGCATGCATAAGAAAACAAATACCTATATCATTTAGAGTAAACAAGGTAGTTGAAATACAATATGGCATATGCATGAAATGTGTTGGCTTTGTTATATTAAGAAGGGAAAGTTCATGTCATACAATACAACCATGAACAACCACTAGTTCCATCAGTGGAATGGTACAATCACAATTTCCTTCTCCTCCAAAGAGATATACTAGATCTGCACAGTGGAGAAGCCAAGGCTCATTACAATACTCTCTAAGATTTATCTAAGATACTCGTATTGGAAGCTTGGCTTACCAAAAGCCTCTACAATGAGTTATGAGGGACTATATAGAGCAAAGGGTGGGGTGGCCCTTGACATTCCCCATTGTGGTTGTTCATCTACCTTCATGACTCTTCATCTATTCTATGACTGTTACATCTAGCTATTGACACTTGAACTTCCACTTGACAAGACATTACATACAATTTGCACATATACCCATGTGATACAAAATAGGCTTACGAAATTCATGCAAGAAATCACTATGACTCATACAACTATGGGAAGACCAGCTCTTTGACATCCTCACCGTGGTCAACACTAGCGAACTGATGGCAAGCTTGGCAGTCCACAATATTGTATGTGTACTCTATGGTGACATCTTTCTAAATGAACTCTTGTCTCTATAGCATCTAGGTACACTGCTCTAGATCCTCTGTCTAACTCGTCTCATAACATGCTCATTGTAGTGGCCAATATAGGGTGCTAGATTAGACTAGATTTAATATCAACCAAGGTAGGTTAACTTAGAGGCACGTGTCTAAAGTCTATAGACATAAAAGGATCTCATTTACCTAACTAAGTGTCTACTGTGACAGGCTACAACACTCCTTTACAGGAGATTGAAATATGTTTCCTCTCACACCTTCACACTCAGATCATATAATTCATCTAACTGTTCTAAAGAAACAACGTGTTACTAGTCTGAGTTTTCAACCCTCTTACAAGAATTTCATTCACAAAAGCTCCTTCCCGCTAACATACTAAGAATTCATGAAAACCAAAAGCTCTTTTAAGCACACTGAAATTTTAAATGCATGAAAACAAAGTCCACAAAGATACTTCGAAATCTAATGATCGATCAATTTTTTTACAAGATATTGTTCAATGATCTAGCAATCGAATTCTCAAGCTATCACAATGAATATTATTTGCAAGAACTTCTAATCAAATCAATAAACTCACAGGCAAGAAAATAATATTAAACGTTATTCACACTATTCAGATACGAAAATGCTATGGAAATGAAAATAAAAGTATACCAATCTCCACGTAGGGTCCGTCCACGCTTCAATGGCACACTTAGGAAACTTCAAGCGATGAGAATGTTAATGCATAAGCACTGCAATGGTAAAATGATGCCTGTAATTAAGTTCTGGAAATCGAAATCACATGCAAGAGCAATGTTTTGGAAACAATACACAAGAATAACAACCGTTCTGGACAATACAATACGCAGTCTTTTATCTTCTTGTCTCCTATCCTATATTCACTAGCTTTCCCTCTATAATCGAATGTACATACATTATGCAGATGATTCTGATTTTACAAAAAGAGTGATTTTTGTCTTTTTCTAATCTTAACTGATTTCCAAAGCAAAACGAAATCAGTTTGGGAAACTCTGGCTTTTTGCTGCCTTTGTGACCAAAAAGGCTGGGTTTGACTAGCATTGACCATGTATCCAGGAACTTTAGATTTGTTGTTGAATAGATCTTTCACCATGTATGTACATTCCAGATCACGTTCCTATCCTTTGTTTTGATTTTCCTACCATGCCACATGTCACATCATAAACCATTTACAGGAAGTCATGACATCTTGTAATTTTGTTGAAAATTTCTAATTTTTAACATTAAAATTCACAAATTAAATTTAATGTAAATTAAAAAACTATAATGCTTTGATTAATCAATTTCAATTGACTATGAGGGGTTTATGGGAGAAAAAGATAGACAAATGATGGATTTCTAGAAGAAAAGGATGGCAACGAAATGGTACCAACATCTCCCGCACGCTTAATGATTTAGCATGTCCTCATGCTAATCCTAATGTGCTCCCTTTATACTCTGTTCCTGCCTGTGCCTCTGCCACTTGTAACAATGCATCTATATTCTTCTGAGCTTGGGCATTCTTCTGAACGTGTAGCTCATGTTTCAAATTCTTTTATTTTTCTTTGAGAGCTTTCTTTTGAGTATACCATTTGGTTGCACACTTGCAAATGTCGGTTTGTTCAGCCTTGAGTTCTTTAATTTGCTCCTTTAGCTTCTCATTTTTTTGCTGAGTCTTCTTGCTCTGAGCTCTTAACATTTCATTCTCCTTCTTGATGACCTTCTCTAGCATGTTTTCCTCCATCAATTCTTCTTTTAGCTTTTCAATTTGTTTTTCTAACCTCCTTTGTTTCTTGTTTGCAGGTGCTGGATCTTTCCCTTGTCCATTGCTACTCTCGACTTCCATTTCGGTTTCCGGTCCAGGCTGTGAATGAACACTGCTCTCAATGTCCATCAGTGCATTTGCATTTGACTCTGGTTGATCATCTTGTGTTTGGGTCTTTTGTATTCTCCTTGATCTTCTTGTATATGTAGTGAAAACTTTGTCTTGCTCAATTTTCTGGGCAACCTCTTGCCTCATCCTTCTTGTCCTCACACTACTGCTATGTGGAGGAACATTGCTTGACTTGCATATAGCGATTTCCTCATCAATATCAAGCATAAACTTTGAGCGCTCTTGCTGTTCCTGTTCATCTTTTCCATATTTGATTTGATTAGCAACCAAAAATTCTTTCCATGTTTTTCCCCTCCTCTGCAATTCAAATTCAATTAGAATTTTAATCAACCCAAAATGATACAAACTTTTATCTTCATTACCCTTTTACTTTTGAATAGTTTTTGACATCTTAGTCAAACTCTGTAAGAGGAAATAGGGTAGACTGATGGTGCATTGCCCTTTTAAGTGCAACAGGAGTTTGATGTGATATAGATAGACTATGTTGTAATGACCTTCACACGTAACAAATTTCTAAATAATGTACACCATTTCATCCCATGGGTGCATCAACCAGCTTCTAGGGACACCCTTTTTCCAGTTGACAGAGGAAACCCTTGACCTAGACATGAATTGAGTCCGTGATTTTTCCTTAAATTGTTTTGTTTTGAAATATTTTTCTCCTTCTGGACTGATTCCCAAGGTTTGTGCTATGGTATCCTCTGAAATCCAAAAAGAGAAGTTGCCTATCAATGCTTTCTCTCCATTAAATGTAAATGCAAACTGCTTGGTCACTTCTTCATTGTTCCCATTAAATTTCTCTAAGAAGGATAACCATTGCTTTTCCCTTAAAATCGTAATATAGTCATCATGATATTGGGAACTATCAAATTTATTAGGCTCTTCTCTATTGGTCATTTTGAAAAAGAAACTCCTATTCAAACCCTTTTTGTTTATGCTTAATAATTCAACAAGGGTCTCTTGATTTGTTACCTCTGTTTTGCGCTCCACTCAACCGTCCTGGTAGCGCCCTATATTCTTGGGGTTTCCTTCTCCAATGGCCTGGGCAGGGACTGGATTAATGTCCTCGGATTATGGCGGAGGTAGAAACTCGTGGTGAGCCCAATTACTATGCTCTCCCTTTGCAGTGCCTGTTGTTCTCGGCCTTCTTTGAAATCACAGAGTTTTAATTACTAGTATGGTAACACCCTTTTACGAACTAAGAGTGTTATGAAATGAAACTTAACAATCGACCTTACCCAATTTACTATAATGATAATGTAGAGCGCATTCATATCACAAAGACAGAGGAGTTGTACTAGTTTGCATAGGTACAATCATGAGAACGCCGTAGACATATAAGGAGTGCTGGAGTGATGATAACGGATAGTTGTTGCATGAGTCGACTTGGGTCAAACAATCGTTTTATAACTTGGCTGATTCAAAAAAATGAATGAAATCATTTAACACTTGGCTCTCCAGTGATTCACCACATGTCCATTACTTGTTGGTACTTAGCCAATTAGGAAGATGATGGATCGATGATAAGGTTTGAAGGGTGGTGTAGGAAAAGATTTAAAAATCGTAGGAGGAATATGGCAATAGGCTAAAGTGTGTTGGGAAATGATAACAGAGTTGAGTAGTTAGGAATGTTACAAGGGTGATGGGTATAGGGGTGTTTTTGAGATTGATCATAAGCAATCATAATCATCATATTTAACACTAAAATAATTCAAGAATTTTAAATGTTAAAAATAAAAATTACAACAAAACATTACACTTTGTTGGTTGACCAAGAGTTTAGTTGGCATGCATAGGTAGGACTAATATTTATTGTTCAGATATGACTAATCTTCACTGTCCATAACAGGTCCCTTCTGAGATGAAATTGGATATAACAGGTCCCTCTGAAATCTGAAGAATGTGGTGTGCGCAACTTCTTTGAAATTTGAAGAACTATGTCTGTGCATCTTCCTTGATCTTTGGTGTTGATGTAGCCTTGATGATAAGCAACCTTTGAAACTCGGTTGAAACTTTATTGAATTAGCCTGATGTAGCAGTATTTAACAGGTCCCTTTGATGTTTGTTGAACAGGTCCCTCTAATATTGGTGTTGGTAACATAGTTTTCTGAATAGGTCCCACTGCATATTGCTTGAACAGGTCCCTCTGATTAGAACAAAGACAAAAACAACTTCTTTATTGAAATACTGAAGTGCTGAAACAAACTCTTTGAAAATTTACAATGAGGAGATGAGATAAGGAAAACAAAAATGTGATGCTTTTCCCCCACTAAAGCTTTGACTTGTCCTCAAGTCATTATTGAAGCGATGAACCAAACAGTGAACAAATAGAACAAGGAATTCTTACTAGCCAAAGAATAGGTTTTCAAGTAAGAATTCTGGGTTAGAGTGTGCCAAAGTTTGGTTTTCACATCTAAACCATTATTATATTTTTATTTTTATTTATAATTATTTATTTATATATTTTTTTAATATTAATATATATATATATATAATATATATATTAAATTGAAATGAAATGAACTAAGGTAGAGATATCATAGCTGAAGGCTGCAATATCTCAACCTCCCTTTGCTGAGATACAGTTTGAAGAAAATCCTCCTTGTTGATGGGCTTATGGTAGAGTTTCAACCAATGGCCATTGACAAGAAAGGGGTGGCCTTCTCCATCAATGGTAATAAGCTTGACTGACCCATTTTCATAAACTTGAACTATTTCATATGGGCCCATCCAATGTGTGGTAAATTTGGCTTTATGATCTCTGAATTTAGAGCCAAAGAGTAAAGCCTAGTCTCCTTCTTTGAACTGTTTCTTTTTGATGTATGCATCATGCCACTGCTTCCTTTGTTTCTGCATTAGGAGTGTTTTCTCCTCTGCTTGCTGCCTCATTTCATCCAGCTAGTTCAATTGCTGAATTCTCTCTTGTTGGGCTTCATTGAGATCAATTCCTAAATCTGCAGCCATCCTATAAGTATGTATTTGAAATTCAATAGGAAGCATTACCTCTTTGCCATACACCAATTGATATGGTGTAAATCCTGTAGTGTTCTTCTGCATGATTCTATAAGCCTAGAGTGCATCTTTGAGCTTCTCTTCCCAATTCTTTCTATTCATTGCTACGGTCTTAGTGAGAATTCCTTCCAATGTTTTATTTGTGGATTCCACCTGGCCATTGGCTTGTGGATGGTAAGGTGTACTTTTTCTGTGCTTGATTTGATATTTTTCTGTGATGTCTTTAACTAGCTTTGAAGTAAACTGCGTACCTTATCTGTCACTATCTCCCTTGGTACTCTATACCTTACAAAAATTTCTTCAAAAAGGAAGTTTACCACTGTTTGTTCAGTTTCCCGGACTAGTGCTTTGGCTTCAGCCCGTTTTGTCACGTAATCAGTACATACTAGGATGTACTTTTTACCTTTGGAAGTTGGATTGATGGGACCTATGAAATCTAGAGCCCATTTTTCAAATGGCTCTAAGTGTACTTGAGGTTGAAGTGGCATTTCATCTGTAGCTGTTGGCCTGCCCATTCTTTGACAGCTATCACAACCCTTCACATACTTCTTGGAATCCTTAAAAATAGATGGCCAGTAGTATCCAAGACTAAGAATCTTGAATGTTGTTCTTTTAGCTGCAAAATGCCCACCACATGGTTCATCATGGCAAGATTT
>APFE030453355.1:176628-188962 GCA_000404065.3 Pinus taeda | reverse complement strand
TTCTTACACATCGTCTAATAATCATATCATAACCAGTGTAAAATAAATCTCCATTAACCCATGAGTATCTAGCACTTTATTTGATCAGCCTCTTCTTTTCATTTGGGGTAAAATATGGAGGTGTTCTTCCTGTGGACAAATAGTTGGCCAAGTTAGCATACCAAGGATTCACTATTGAAATTGCAAATAAATTTTCATTTGGAAAAGAATCTTCAACCGGAACAACCTCACGTCAATTTTGCAGTTTAGAAAGAAAATCTGCCACCTGATTCTCCTTACCTAGTCTATCTAACACTGTGATATTAAATTCCTATAATAATAACAGCCATTTGGTAACTCTGCCATTAGTTACTGGTTTATTCATTAAATACTTAATGGCAGAATGGTCAGTATGTACAAAAACCTCATAACTAGTTATATAATGTCGTAATTTATTCACAGCATGTATGATTGCAAGCATTTCTTTTTCAGTGACTGTGTAGTTTAATTCTGCAGGTGTTAGATTTTTACTAATGAAATAGATGGCATAATGAAAAGATTCCTCTTTTTGGCCTAATTAGGCACCTACTGGAGTATCAGATACATCTGTAAAGATGTGAAATTGTAGATTCCAGTTAGGTCCTTTTAAGACTGGTGTGGTTGATAACTTTTCTTTGAGTGCTTCAAATGCTTGCTGACAATTATCATTCCAGTTGAAAGTTGTATCTCTTGCTAGAAGCTTAAACAAAGGTAAAGTTATTTTACTAAAATGTTCAATAAACCTTCTGTAATAGCTTGCATACCCAAGAAAACTTCTTACCTCTTTTTGAGTCTTCGGAATTGGCAAATTGACAATGATCTGGATTTTTGATGGATCAATTTTAATGCCTTGAGAAGAAATATAGTGTCCTAATACTATCCCTTCATTTAACATCATAAAACACTTTTCATTGCTTAGGGACAGATTAGCTTCAATACATCTCTTCAAAAAAATTTCAAGATTCTCTAATGCATGCTCAAATGAATTACCATACACTGAAAAATCATCCATGTAAACTTCAACACAATCATGAACTAAATCAGCAAAAATAGCTAATATAGCTCTCTGAAATGTAGTTGGATCATTGCAAAGTCCAAATGGTAAAACATTATAAGCATAAGTGCCCCAAGGACTAGTAAAAGTGGTTTTGTCCTGGTCCTCTAAGGCTATCCTAATCTGGTTGTAGCCACTGAAACCATCAAGAAAAGAGAATGATGATTTCCCAGCTAATGTGTCTAGCACTTGGTCAATAAATGGTAGTGGGAAATAATCTTTGAGGGTTGCTTTGTTCAATTGTCTGTAATCAACACAAATCCTCCACTTACCATTTTTCTTGGGCACTACAACCAATGGGGATACCCACTGTCTGTCAGAGATAGGATAGATAAAATTGACTTTCAACAGTTTTTGTAATTCCTCTCTAACAATATCCTGAAGCATGGGATTCATTTGTCTCTATGGTTGCCTCACTGGTTTGATATTACTATCCGTATAAATATGGTGAGTGCATGTCTCAGGGTGAATTCTGTGCATATCGGTGTAGTCCCAAGCAAATGCTTTCTGGTATTTTCTCAATAATTGAATCAATTTTTCCTCCTAAGATGAGTCTAGGTGAGTACCAATATTCAAAGTTTTTCCTGGACTAATCTCTATGGTCTTGCTATGTGTGTTTGTGATAGATTGGATAGGAAAAATGTTCTGAAATGTTGTTTGCAAGGAATGAATGGTGCATGTTTCCTAAAAATTTTGTGCCAAAAGTTCATCTGCAGCATGGTATTGGTCATTTCTCAATTCTTCAGAAACATCAGGTTGAGAAAGGAACAATTCTACCAAATCATCATATTATGTTCTTGAAAATCATAGATTTGGTTGATGCTGAAAACAAATTGAACTTCTGTCTTATCATTGTATTTATCATCAAGCGATAAATTGTGTGCTACTACTCGTGATTGTGCTAATGGGTAAAGAGTGAGTTTTTTTCTTTCAGTTCCTCGTGAAATGATCATATTACCTGATCTACATCCTATGAATGCATCAACAGTTGCTAACCATGGTTTACCAAGGATGATAGGGTGTCCTCCTAAATTGGATTTTGGCTGAAGAACTAAAAAGTCCACTGGATACTCCCAAGATTCTAGTGAAACAATTATGTCCTCCAAAATCCCTTCAGGAATCACTTTAGACCTATCAGCGAGTTCTAGAACAATTGTTGTGTGCTGCAAGTTTGTGAGCTAGAGTGTTTTCATTGTTTCAAGAGCCATCACATTTATTGCGGCCCCAAGGTCAATTAAGGTATTTGGAATATGTATGTTGTTAATGATTGTAGTGACTCTGGGAATACCAGGATCAACATACTTTTCCATTTAAATGGTGTCTTTCATAAGGCCAGCTAAATGTCCAATAACATGAATAGTTTGTGGATCAACTCTTTTCCTGGTAGGCTTCTTAAGGCATAGCTCTTTGATGGCTTTAGTATATATGGGAATGTATTTTATGGCTTGTAGTAGTGGAATTTTTATATAGACATTCTTTAGCTCATCTAAAACATCAAACTATGGTGTAGACATGGGAAGTTTTGTTTGGACCAATCTGTCTGGAAAATGTGGTGGATGCAACAGTTGCATTTGTTTATTTTTGATGTCATCATTTTGTTTCTTTTGAATTGGAGTTTCATTTTCATTTTCTTCGTTTTCTTCCTATTTATCAGCTGTTGGAGATTCTTTGTGAAGTACCTTACCAGACATCAAATTGATATTTTGCAAAGGTAATGTGGGATATGATGGTCCCTCATCTACATTATAAGCTGGTCTCTTTGCTCTGTTATTTGGATTTGGTACAGGTTGAGCAGGGATTTGAGCAGGTCTAGGAGGTTGTTGGTTAGATGGAAGTTGTAATTGTGGTGGATTTATTGGTGGAGGAGCAGGCAATGCTTGTTGAGTGGGTTGGGGTTGATGTGGGTAAGCAACTTGCTGCTGAGGATATTGTTGATATGGTTGAGGATATGGCGAATATGGCTGATGATATTGTTGATATGGATGCGAATATGGTTGGTATGGTTGAGGATATGGTTGATATTGTTGAGAGTATTGCTGAGATGGTTTCCATTGTTGTTGTGGGTAATTTTGGTGATGCCATGGCATGGGTACATTCCACGAATTTTGATCATACATCTGATCTTATGCAGGAAATAGGAAATTCTGGTTTGGGAACATACCTTGAGGTGGAGGTCTTGGCTACCATGGTCTCTTTGCGCCCATGAAATACACATTTTCCATATCTGTGTTAGCTGCCACATTACAATTCTGCAAAATATTGACTTTAGAGCAATGAAATATATCATGATTTTCAGTACAAAAGGCACAAACATGAATGTTTTCTAATGGGCAGTCTTTTAAGGCATGTTTCTTCTGGCATTTTGGACAAAAGACAGCCATGATTTGATCTTCCTCTTCTTGTCTTTTCTTAGCTTTGAGAGTGTCAATTTGAGTTCCTAAGGTACTCAATAGATCTTTTTTGAATTCCTCTAACAAATTTCCTATTTCAGCTCTTGTGACACTTGCTGAAGCAGATTTTGTGGCTTTGGATGATATGGTTCTTTTTCCAATTTTGGCTTTGCTCCTAGAATACTTTTCACATAAATCAGCAATTTCTTCTTCGAAAGGTAAGGTGGAAATATCACCTTTTCCCATCAAATTAAGATCATCTAAGTATTCCTCTCGAATTCCTTTCAAAAATATTGTTCGAATGAGATCAAGAGTCATGGATCGATGTTTTGATTTTTTCAAATTGTAAGCAAATAATTCCAAGTACTCCTCTAGATTTTCATCCTCTTGTTGATTCATCCTAAAGATATCATCTTTAGAATCTTTCAATCTACAATAAGGTTGGTATTTCTTTAGGAATATTCCTCTCATGCCATCCTAATCAGTTATTGCATGCTCACCAAGTCCCATGAACCATCTTAGTGCTGATGCTTTTAATGTTGTTGGGAAGAGTCTAAGCCTATGGGAATCATCTTTGTAACCATATGTTCGACATACAATGTCAAACTCAAGCAAGAACGAATCTGGATCTTCTGAAGCCATGCCATAAAATTTTGGTAACATAGAAGGAGGTATGTTCTTCATTTTTATTCCCTCATCATGATTGTCTTCTGTTTTGTGAATAGGAAATTTAAAGGTTGACTCTTCCTCCTCTCTTTGATCTTGTTGTTGTTCAGGAGTGGGTCTTCTTGCTGATCCTCCTCCTTCCTCTGCCATTTTGATAGATTCCTCTGGTGATTTAATTGCTTGTTCAATGTCACTTGTTCCAAAGAGTTGTTCTAGAGATTGTTGAGTTATTTTTCTACTTTCTCTTTTTGTAGAGGATTTAAGGAGGTGTTTCTTTTGTGATTCATGTGCCAATAGGATTTGTCTCTCAATAAGTGTAAGTCTTTGGCCTGATTTGTGTTTATCCTCTAATTTTGGTATGGTGACTTCCTCAGCTGGTGTTGTGTGTTCAATGTTTCCTAAAGGGTCTGCTCCTGGTGGTATGTTAGTTTTTGGATGGGGTTTTTTTATGAATCTACCTTTATTATCTCTAGATCTAGGCATAAGAAAACATGACTTCTAAAATGACAATTAAAATAAAATCTATGTTGTGTTTTTGTTTGTTTTTATTTTATTTTAATTTTTTTTATATTTTGTTTTTTTTCGAAATCCTCAACTGCGCCTCCCCGGCAACGGCGCCAAAATGTAGTGGCCAATCTAGGGTGCTAGATTAGACTAGATTTAATATCAACCACAGTAGGTAAAATTAGAGGCACGTGTCTAAAGCCTATAGACATAAAAGGATGTCATCTACCTAACTAAGTGTCTACTGTGACAGGCTACAATACTCCTTTACAGGAGATTGAAATATGTTTCCTCTCACACCTTAACACTCAGATCATCTAATTTATCTAACTTTTCTAAAGAAACAACGTGTTACTAGTCTGAGTTTTCAACCCTCTTACAAGGATTTCATTCACAAAAGCTCTTTCCAGCCAACACACTAAGCATTCATGAAAACCAAAAGCTCTTTTAAGCACACTGAAATTTTAAATGCATGAAAACAGAGTCCACAGAGATACTTTGAAATCTAATGACCGATCAAATCTTTTACAAGATATTGTTCAATGATCTAGCAATCGAATTCTCAAGCTATCACCATGAATATTATTTGCAAGAACTTCTAATCAAATCAATAAACTCACAGGCAAGAAAATAACATTAAACGCTATTCACACTATTCAGATTCGGAAACGCTATGGAAATGAAAATAAAAGTATACCAATCTCCACGTAGGGCCTGTCCACACTTCAATGGCACACTTAGGAAACTTCAAGCGATGAGAATGTTAATGCATAAGCACTGTAATGGTAAAACGATGCCTATAATTAAGTTCTGGAAATCGAAATCACATGCAAGAGCAATGTTCTGGAAACAATACACAAGAATAACAACCGTTTTGGACAATACAATACGCAGTCTTTTATCTGCTTGTCTCCTATCCTATATTCACTAACTTTCCCTCTATAATCGAATGTACATACATTATGCAGATGTTTCTGCTTTTACAAAAAGAGTGATTTTTGTCCTTTTCTAATCTTAATTGATTTCCAAAGCAAAATGAAATTAGTTTGGGAAACTCTGGCTTTTTGCTGCCTTTGTGACCAAAAAGGCTAGGTTTGACCAGCATTGACCATGTATCCAGGAGTTTTAGATTTGTTGTTGAATAGATATTTCACCATGTATGTACATTCAAGATCACGTTCCTATCCTTTGTTTTGATTTTCCTACCATGCCACATGTCACATCATAAACCATTTACAGGAAGTCATGACATCCTGTAATTTTGTTGAAAATTTCTAATTTTTAACATAAAAATTCACAAATTAAATTTAATGTAAATTAACAACTATAATGCTTTGATTAATCAATTTCAATGGACTATGAGGGGTTTATGGGGGAAAAATATAGACAAATGATGGATTTCTAGAAGAAAAGGATGGCAATGAAATGGTACCAACACTCATCATTGTCTTGAGTGTGGTTGGACTAACAACATACTGATGCATGGTGTCTGCACTGATCACCAAGTATGGGCTAGTGGTTATGCGCATCAACTCGTCAACGTACAAGTCAAGCTCCAATTAGACTTGTGCCTTTGTATTTGCCTTGATAAGTGTACTTATAGATGGGATCACATTTGTGCTCACAACAACATCCATATTCCTGAATACGCACGCATGGGAAGCCTTCAAACTATTGATGAGCTACGAGAGTTCTTCATAGTTCTGGATCTTACTTTAGATGGGTGTTTTTAGCATGACCGCTCTAGGCTTCATCATCTTGGGCAAGTGTAACGGAGCTCCCTTGTATCTCATTGTCCATGTTTGCATGTAGACAACAACAGTATACACATTTGACATGACACGTTCTCTCCTAACACGTCGCTACTACCAACGGTTGAGATGGACAACTTCCTTATGCATGTACCAAACTTGGAATACAGCACCCACATGACTGTCTCAAGGGACAATACTTCATCTAGTATCACCTTACTCAACTCTTCTTGGGAGAATGTTGTAACAGGTTCTCCTCCTTACTTGGACGTCTGTAACTCCTTATTCATTCACTCGTTCTTAGCTATCAAGAAGTGAACACTCGAGCTGGTGGCTTCGACAGATTCTTTAGTAGCATCAACCAATGTTGTTGTATGTTTGTGTACGTCAGATGCGATCACTCGTTCCCCAAACTCCATAGGAGATGTGTTGTCATCCATAGTAGACACTCTCTAAGATTGAACAACTCTATGCTATGACTAATTGAATGATATGTTGTACATCTCTTCTTCCGGATTGTCTCCAAGAATCTCAATGTCTCCTTGGTTGCTTGGGACTTGCTCCACTTCCAGATCTGGTGAAGATGGTAGGTCAACCTCTTGGTGGTAAGGCATGAGGTCGATGTCTTGCTCTAACTCTTGTTGCTCCATATTCATACCCATCTGTTCAAGTGCTTGTTCAATCTCTTTAGAGAAGTGATACTCTTGTGACTGCTCACCCTGCCTATTTGGTGCCAGTTGTTCGGATAAGTGTACTACTTGTATAGGCACATTTTCATCTTTCTGTACATGTTGTGCTCCCTGCTATGCATGTTCTTGTTTCACTTCCTTATCATGTCTACGTAGCTCCTGCTCATTCCAGAGTTGCTCCTTCAACTCATGAAAATCCTTCATTGTTTCCTCCATCCTCTGTTTTTCTCTCTGCCTTTGTGCATTCCTCCTGTCGTGTTGTTTCCTCTTCACTTCTATTGCCAAAGCTGCTTTCTATACAAGTGGGTGTGCTCTAAACTTGCAACTTTGTTATGCCTCCATGATGCCGACAATCTTCCTCTTTCCTTTGTCACATGCGGTATGTTTACCTCTACTGCTGTTATTGTTGGTGCTCTCCTAGATGCTGCTTCATGCTCCTTCATTAACAATTCCATATCAATGCCGACCAGTTCATTGGGCCTCGAGAAATAGTAAAAATATCTCCATGGGTCTTCCTCCACCCAATGACATGCCCCATGGATCCACTGAAATTTTACTCTTGCACAATGATCTTTCACAATACAATGCAGGTCATACGGATTGAAGCTTTGGACGTCGAAAGGATATTTCTTGATCTCCTTTGTTTCGAAATTTGCATGCTTGAGGTTCTATATCTTGTACAACTCGATCTGTAACGAAAGAGTGGTCCAAGGTGTCTTCTTCTGGTGTAGCCTAGCTGAAAATCTTGTCGATATGTGGTATGATACTTCTTGCATGTCAAGCTTGTCCATGGAAAACTTTTGCAAAACATGTGGAGGCTTCTCCACACTGTAAATCTATATGAAGGTGCCGGACGATGAGGCATACTAATCTGCTATGTCGAACACTGCCTTGATTACTGCCTTCAACATCCAAGTTAGATCCTGCTCAAATATCATCTTGTACACTGGGGTGACAAAATGATCTGACAACTGTGTGATAACTCCTCTGAAGATGCATTCAGAAAATAATTTGTAGTAAGTCTTGACAGAGGTTTCCACCAATTTCCATGCCTACTTCATGCTCAGGAAATTCTGACAGACATAGATTTCATCCAATATGTAGGCAAACATGTAGATTTCTACTTACTGAACTTTGGACAGCTTCCAAGCTCCTATGACATGTTCATTTAGCTTGTGAGACAATATGTCAGACCAGTTGCATGCCTTGTCTCTGTGCTCTCTTGGCCATACAAGTGACATGAAAATATGACTAAGTGTTGATACACCTTCCACAATATCCTTGTCTTGTAAATCTGGTTGGGTGTCATCTTGAATTTGGTTAGCTCCTTTACACAGTTCTTCAAGATATCCCTGGAGCTAGCATTGTTGTTGGGTATGCTGAAGGGTGTCTCCATGGTGATCATTGGCTTCGACAGATGATATATTTGATGATAATTATGTGCCCTAAAGGTAGAAATATCCATCCCATTGACAATACTCAATGTCATCATCTCAGGGTCGATGTGTAAGATGATCCAATGTATCATGTCCACGCATGGGAATGTGGGGTACCTTCATGCAATTCGGTACAAGCCGGACTGGTGAATGTTCACATAGACTTAGCGGTCTTCGAGATTTTCCCCAAAAGTGCTTAAGAATGTATCATTGACCTCTTGCCATTTCATATTGATGGATTTGTCTACAATAAGCTTGGTGTCTTCATAGATCAAAAAACTTGTAGACACTCGCTCAACCGCTACTCCAGTTGCCCTTCCATCATTGTCCTTTTATCTTGATCTCTTGGAGGCCATTGATCCTGAACTACTAAGAGATTGATGAACACCTGCTATATCTGGGGACATTATGACATGCATGGCAAGAAATCTGTTAGCTAAAAACAAATAAAACTTGAGGGATGACATGCTACATACCTGGGGATTGACTGGGAAGGATTGCACAATTTTCACTAGGAGGCTAGGAGACTAGCTGCCAAAACTACACAAAAGTCAGTTCGAACTATTTGGAGGTTGATTGGATGCTGGAATTGTGTAATGCGCAATCCTGAATGGCATGCTGGGTGTTTGGATTATGCAATGCACAATTTCAGCTGGCAAGAGATGTAGGCCCATGGACTACATTGAAAATTTTATGGGCCAACAATCACTGCCTCTCAGAATTATGCAACGCAAGACTAAAGGATAGTCACTAGCCAGAAATGCACATTTCTGGGAGGAAGGCAAAGCCTTCCCTCTCATAATTGCGCAATGTTGTCTTGGTGAGGCAGAGTTCGGGCCATGATTTCCTAGTCCCACCGACGAACAACTAAAAGCAAATAAAGGCGTGAATGCATGGTGATACTGAGTGTAAACAAAGGTGAATGATCATGCATGCAAATAGTGGATGCAAGATTCATAAAATAGGACAACATGCATGTGTGTGAGATGAGTCGCTGAGTCGACGACCATTCGTGCAAAACAGTGTCATGCATGCGACAAAAGTGAGATGCTAACAAAAACTGAATTGGTGCTTGTACAAGATAATATGCATGTAGACAACATTCACACAAGCCAAAAAAAAAAGCGACAAAAATGTTGCAAAAGACAAGTAAAGTAGACTTACCTATGAAAAGTTGAGTTGGATGTGTCAAAGACTCCTAGATGTGTTGTGGGATGTCAGAACTCCAATATTGATATGAATAATGAGCTCTGAAGTGTCAAATAAATAAGTTTGAGGCTCATGATGCACATGCCACAAATCTAGGAAAACATGCCACTCGGAGGAAAGTTTCTAAAACAATCTTTACATGTAACCTCCAACTACTAAAAATAGCTCCCTAAATTCTAGGAATACTTTTTGCATGTTGCTTTTTTCTATTTTGGGAAAAGAAGCCCATCCAAGCAAATCAAGATTCCTTGATCTCGAGTGGAATCGGTTAACCTGAAGGCACATGCAACATCCTGCTTGACTGAGGGGAAATTTTATGTAGTTTATGGGTGGAAGTTGGGCTGGTTGTCTAGAGGGATTACGTAATTTCTGGGAGGAGCAGCTAATGCTGCCTAGATTTGTGCTATTTCTAGGCTAAGCATCCTTGCTAAGCTAGATTGCATAGTTTTTGACTAGGAAGGTTGACTCACATAATTGCACAGTTTCTAAGCCTAGAAGGCTTCCAATCAAATTTGCACAATTTCTGGAGGGAAGACAGGTTCCCTTATAGAATTACTTAATTTGTTGAGGGATCTACTAAGCCAAAACTAGGACCAAGTTTGGAGAAGAATTCTGTGAGGGGAGTGAAGCAAGCTATCATGCACAGGTTGGAAAGCTGTTAGAAAACCACTGAAGCTCATGTCCTTGATAGTTTAAGACATGCTGCTGAGGATGGTTGGTAGGAAGGCTCGAAAACGAAGCTAAGGAGAAATTATGGAGGGTGGTTGTAGCTGCTACAACACTTGATGACACACTGGTAGAACTATAACTCTTTGAATGGATCTTGTTTGTGAAATGCAAGTATAAACCCTTTGGAAGTATTGTTCAGTTCTCTGTTCGTCTTGGTTTCTGCACTTTCTTGATTGCCAGATGTAACATTTGACAAGATCTTGGTCGATCGAAACACATTCCAAGACAAGTCAACAGAGTTGGTTCAAAAGCAGTATAATCGTAAGAGTTTTAGTTTCATCCCTGGTGTTGGTCCACTGCTAGCAGGCTTGGACAGTACCCCAGTAGAGTCACACAGGAACACAAGCATCACTTCGCTTCCAGTGGGCCTGGTCAGTACCCCAACGAAGTTACTTGCATCACTTCTCTATGCAGGAAGACTTTCTCTTCTTTCTCCTTTTTCATTTTTCAATTCTTTTTTTTGATAATTGTGCATAACACTTATTCCTTTTAGAGGTGGAAGAGGGGTCTTGACTTATTGAGAGAAGAAGAGGTTGTTCCTTACTCTACTTGTTAAGGTTTACCCCCTCATCTTACTCTACTTGACTGAGCTGACAAGGATTAACACAAAAACAACTGACTAGAGTAGGTGAGACTAGTTAGTGCACAAGCATTCTGTTTTCACCAAGGTTCACTTCGAACTGTACGTGTTTTCCATCGATGTATCATGGACTAAAGATAACAAGTTCTTCATACAGAGATAGGACGACAAATAACCAAGTATTGATAACTACACAACCCCTCTTGTACTTTACCTATCTTGTTTCAAGAGTCACACACAGTTGTAGAATTGAGGCTTCTGTGATTAGTCATATTTATAAGAAGAGCTTCAGCGTAAATCACATGAAAAAGACATTTGTCGACGCGTTTCGAACCAACAAGTGTGGTTCATCGTCAGGACAAGTTGAAGAAGCAGATCAGGCCCACCAAGTTAAATAGACTGAGAAGAGACTCTAACGGCTACCTAACGGCTATTTTGACTCTAGGACCCAAGCCAAAGATATATCAATAAATTTAATATTATTATTATTTATGTAATATTAAGTTTAATATTTTATTTCTAGAATTAAACAAAATTAGGTACATCCAAACAAATAACATTTAGAATAAAACTAATGGTTATTGAAAAATATTATTTGCGTGAATGAATTCCTATAAATAACTAGGGTTACATAAAATAATAATTCCTATAAATAAATAACTAGGGTTACATAAAATGATAATGGGATGTGAGGATTAAATATGAATAATTTTATAATGTTAAAGGTAATAAGTTAATAAATTATTGACTAACTATATATGAATTGATTATATGCTAATGTGAAATAATATTGTGTATATAAAATTATTAAATTTACTAATTAATAAAATTAAACTTACTAGGTTAGTTTGAAAAGTAAATGAGAATGTATATTGAATATTTTAATATTTTATTGAGATAATCTCTATATGTATATATACATCTATATAAATCCCTTCAGCCTCAGATGTATGTATGGCTTTTCTAAATATTTGTCTTTCTTAATTTATTATGATTATAATAATGCACTCTCGGATTTTTATAGATGTATATATACATATAGAGATTATCTCAATATAATATTAAAATATTCATTAAACATTCTCATTTACTTTTCAAACTAACCTAGTAAGTTTAATTTTATTAATTAGTAAATTTAATAATTTTATACACACAATATTATTTCAAATTAGCATACCTTTAATAATCAATTCATATATAGTTAGTCAATAATTTATTAACTTATTACCTTTAACATTATAAAATTATTCATATTTAATCCTAACATCCCATTATCATTTTATGTAACCCTAGTTATTTATATGAATT